>KN514159.1:0-18861 GCA_000787155.1 Scartelaos histophorus
TAGTGTGGATCATAAACTCTTCTCAAAGAAACAAACAATCGTAAGTGTTTTTAAACTGGGCTCTGAATCAAGTGGACCCGAGTGGTTTCATTTTCCAAATTGTCCTTGATTTTTCATAATCTATGATATTCTGAATGAATCCCAGTTTTCCCATGAAAGTCGCATTATGTTCCACTTCACGTTTTCCCCCAGATGCCTCCATTCTGGAATTTTTATTTACAATTATTCAAAGGGTCTATAAGAATGTAAGAAAACAGCATCAAAATTATGTTTAAAGAAATATAAAAAAAACCCCACAAAAATATGTTTCTTGTGAGTAAATTGCGCTGCACTTTTAGACAGAATTCTCCCTGTAGTGTGATCTCACCAATGTGGGACTCTCTAAAATAGAACTCTCCCTGTAATTTTCAACATATTTTTCAACTTTTCTTCACAAATTACTTCTTGATTTGTATAAAACTGTAATTTACTTTTATAACAGATATTATCCCACCAAATTAAGTTTTTTTGATCTATATTTGGATTCATTGTAGTGCACTGAGCTCTGTCTATGAGCCCAAGAAACCTCCAGTCTACAAATGTGGTTTTAAGTCAGTTTCACGCTTCTATTTCTATATTTAGCCACATGTGACCATAAGATAACAGATTATTTTAGCAGGGTCGCACTGGTGACGTAAAGATCTGGGGGTGTGATAACGAAGAAAGAGGTTTTGTTTGTACTGACTCTATGGAGTTTCTTTCAAGGAAATTAATTACGCAAATGATGAAGCAATGGTTTTTCTCTCGAGCGATTAGGTCCATGCAACTATTGACACTTTGCAGCTGATGTTATTAAAATTCTCTGAGGGTGTGATGCTATCTGGAAGAACTACTGTGAGAAGCTCTATTCAATTTAATCTGCGGTTTACTTGAACACATTCTGACCAGAAAGTAGTTTAGTTGGAACTACAGCAAGAGAGATAATTTGTCTCTCACACATAATGCTTTCTATTCTCCTTTACGTAACAGAACTGAAAGACGTTTGGAAACTTATGAGTGACGACTTCCTTTGGTCTCTGACAAAATGTGAGAAAATGGAAAAAAATGGCCCAGTTTTCATTGTATTCTTTATTTTTTCCTTATAAATTGCCTAATTATTTGTGTATTATAATTTGTCTATCTTAATGAAAAGAAAAAAAAAAACGATGGAAATTGTTCAGCAGATCCAGATTCCCGTCCTCCTAGGAAACCTTTGGCAGGTTGTGAAGATGCTGCTGCTGAATCCAGAAGTCGTCATTCCAAACATCTTCCAATAAGTGTGAATTACAGTCACAAGCTAGTGAGCATTAGCCAACAGTTTTTCAGTTAGTCGCGCTCACCTTTTTGTTGAAAACTCCTAAACATGACCATGAAGGCTCAGACTGATCACAGGCTCCTGAAAATGTTTTGTGTGAACCTGTTTTGTATTTTTTGTTTTTGACATGCAGGCGTGTGCATTTTCCAAGGAACAAGGAGCACAGCGACTGTTTGTCCTTTTTCAAATGCTGCACATGTGTGAACCCCCCTCCCCGACAGAACCACCTCCTCCTTGCACCAAAAACCTCACTTATGGCCGCTTTGCCGATCAGAATTTCTGTGCTGCTGCTATTCTCTTTTACTATTATCATAACTGTAACGACATTCAGAGTTATAATGAAGCTGTTGTGTAAGAGTAAAGTATGTGAGCAAAATCTTACATTTACATTTTTAATGAAGTAGTTTATCCTAGAAAATAAGAAATAAAGTACATTTCCCAATGATAAGCAGAAGTTTCCTGTTCAGAAGTAATTTAGCTTCAACACGACAGTCTTTAAACCCTCATCTGCTTCAGTGAACCACAGACTGTATAAAGAAATGGACTAAGTGAGTATGACGTCACCAAAAGTGTTCAGCACTGCAGGAATGAGGCTCGCGATGTGAATGTTTACAGGAGCAAATTTGGAGTCAGGCTCTATGTTATGAATAGGATTTTCTTCACGAACTAAATAGCAAAAAAAAATCAGGATCATGTAGAATACAAACATTAAGAACATAAGTAAGAACATTTTATGATGACGGGGATCACTCCAGCAGGTATGGAGAGAAGAGCCACAAGATCCTAATGTAAGTCAATGGGAGCCAGAGTCAGAAGGAGCCGGAAGAGCCTCCAGCTTGAAAAAGCTGCTAAGAACCACTGCATTGGTTTAGTAAACAGTGTCTTGCGTCTGTGGAGTGTGTAAGAGCCGAACGTAAACCACGAAATCCCAGTGCCGGAGACTCAGTTACACTAGAAGCACTGGGAGTTAGACCGACAACCCAACAGATGATTATCTGGCCCCACCACGTCCAGAGCTGATGGATTTGAATTTTCTTTTTTATAACTACAAGGCTGCTGCATTGCTATAATGCTATTTTGAACTTTCATTTACAATTTGAAACAAACAAAAAAAAAAAACAACCTCCATAGAACCTTTAACAGCTGAACATTCCACCAGTGCACATACATGTAGAGCACACCCCAGTGTGACGTCACTCCAAAGTGCCAGTTGATAATAAACTTGCCCCACCTACATTATGGTACATATCTGTGGTTTTCAGGTTCTGAATGTGGTGTTATCCTTTCAGATGGGGGCAACAGACACGTTTTTTATGCATATCTATGTGCTTCACAAGTGTTGAATCAGATCAGTTACATTAGGAATTCAAAAGCAAAACCCAATGTATTTCAACAATATTCTACATTTGAACAATATTCACTTAGCTGCTGTCCATCTGTGTTAATAGATGGAATGTTGTGATGTGTGAATCCCAGCATGAAGTCTGAAGGTCAATGGCGCTCAAGTTTACTCAAAAATGTTAATATTTAGAGTTCAAAGACATTGCAGAGGCTGATCTGCTATGCACTGACTAACTAATATCAGAATGCGGTTGTTTTAGATTAAAAATAAAGCAGTTTAAAATGCAAGATTCTACTAAATGGAAATGTAGTTCCGGAAGCGGGTGGTGGGCGGTTACTGTTGAGCTCCATTAAACCGAGATATCTTTGAGTTTCCTTCAGGCTAAATGTGTTTGCAAATGTTCAAACCCACAGTATGAGGTGTGTTACTTATTTTAGTCATTTTGAGTAGAGAGGACATTGCACATGATCATGTAAAATGGTCTTGCAGCATGGACAGATCATTTCACTACTTTGAAATCATTTTCTGATATATTTAAGTGTTTATATCTTACATTTCAGACACATTTTGATGGAAGCCTCTGTTTTCCTATGACCTCTTGTATATAAATGAGATTTTTTTTTTTTTTTAGTACCTATTTTTAAATTTTATTTATATAATTAGAACTTACATGACACCAGTCTATTGTTATCTTTTGTGCTACTTATTTAGAATTTTTTATTACCATTATATTTTTACCATGATATTTTTTATCCTTTGTTATTGTATTATATTGTGATCGTGAGCGACTGTGTCCAAATCATTTCTCTTGTGATCATTAAAGTTTGTCTAAGTCTAAAGAACTACACCGATCTTCATCCAAAGGACACTGAGCTTTAAAAGGAACTGTTCCAGGGGAAAAGGGCGTCTGCCCCCCCTCAGCAAGGGATTTCTTTTACAATAGGCCTTACATTGTGCTCTATTATTCAGCCCAGGCACTGAAATGGCGAGGGCTCCCAAGAATAATTAAGCTTTTACTTTGAAATTTCCATAATACAGGCCTAAAACTAGTCCTTGTCCTTGTCCTACGCTACATGTTTAGCTCCAGGTCCAGTTAATAAGTAACCCATCAAATTCACCTTTAACTTGTTAGGTGTTTTAAAACGCCACACCCCGTTTAACTTTTAACTATCTGACTAGTCCATCCTCCTCTTCACAGTGTTGTAATCCAGTACACCTAACAATGGACGACCAGATTTCAACATAAAAAACTGGGACATCCCTGTTTTTTTGGTGATTGTAATAATAAAATTGTGAAATGAGTGTGTAATTAAAGAAAAATATTTTTTTTTTTATAGCGACACGCAGGATGAACATGTGAGTCAGTATAACCACATTTCTTTGTGTTTTGGTCATTTTTAAGCAGCTTTTTTGTTTTTTAACGAAACAAATTACAATTTATGCCTCTTTTTACAATTGCAAGGGATCAAACTGGTCAAAAATAGGGACAACTGGGTCATTTTTTGTATAAAACTTTGACAAATTAGTGGTTTTGGATAAATCTACCGGGACATGGGACACAGGGCTCAAAACTGGGACTGTCCCCGGGTAAATAGGGACGTCTGGTCACCCTGTAGGTGTTTAAAACCTCACACCCTGTTTAACATTTAACAATATGACTACATCCTCATCTTCATAATGTTGTATCCCAGCACACCTAACCTAGGGAGACCAGATTTCAAAATAAAAAAAACTGGGACATTCCCGTTTTTTTGGTGGTTGGTAACAAAAAGATTGTGAAATGAGTGCATAATTAAGGAAAATTGTTATGTAGAGACATGCAGGATGAACATGTGAGTCAGTATAGCCACATTTCTTTGTGTTTTGGTCATTTTTAAGCAGCTTTTTTGTTTTTTAATTAAACAAATTACAATTTATGCCTCTTTTTAATATTGCTAGGGATCAAACTGGTCAAAAATAGGGACAACTAGGAAATTTTTTGAATAAAACTTTGACAAATTAGTGGTTTGGGATAAATCCATCGGGACATGGGACACAGGGCTCAAAACTGTCCCGGGTAAATAGGAACGTTTGGGCATGTAGGTGTTTTAAAACCTCACACCCTGTTTAACATTTAACAATCTGACTCCATCCTCCTCTTCATTGTTGTAATCCAGCAGATCTAAACCTTTCCACGCTCTAGATTTGCAACACACTGACTAACGCTTTAATCACAAACTTATCGCTCCATTTCCTACTTAAATGTGGGCTCCTTCTGGGAAAAATAAACTTTACGCATTATGTAAGAGGCCGTTACGCGCTGTTATCTGTCAAAGCGTGGTGTGTGGGCGGATCCCGTTCCGAGCTTTTCCTGTTTGGCAGCCAATCAGTTTGAAGAAAAACAGAGGGGCGGGCTTTGTGGGGGAGCAGGCACGCACACGCACGCACACGTACGTTCAGTTCTGTAGGAGAGCGAAAGGGAGTACGCCGCTGCCGCTGACTAATCCATACGGTAAGTAGATCTGATGCAACTTTCTAGCTTTGTTTTTGTATTTAGCAGGTCTAGTCTTGTTTGCATAGGCTAATTATTTACGCATAGGCCCCTGGCTACAGTCAAGTTCATTATTGTTGCGCTGTATACTTTGGTACGTGCGTTTTAGTAACACAAAATTGAACTACTTCTACTTTAGTGCGTAATTTTATTTTTTTCCATATATTTTCTAGCATGAAACTTGCCTTATTTAGATCATAATCTGCAAACAAACTCTTAATACACTTGACACTTGATTATCCTAATAAAATAATAGGCTGTGGTCAAATTTGAATGGAGAATTTATTAAAGGTGCACCTTAATTAACCTCTAACGTGAAGGGACTTGCTTGTCCCAATGGAGATGTTATTTATTTTACCTGGAATGTTCCACATTAGGGCATTTAACATATCTCCCTTGTGCCTTTTCAATTAAAGGTGATTTATAGCTCTAAAATACCTTAAAAACATAAATTCTCAACATGTGCAGGCTTGCTTCTCCATAGATCTTGCCAGTAACGTGTCTCTATTGTGATTACCAAGTTTATTTCTATACTGTGGAGTAATTTGAATGAATAGGCTTGTCTCGGTAGGGTTAGTATTACATAGGCCTACACAGGTTACTAATAGTAGTTTGCTTAATGCAGTAGTTGTACAGTAGTAATTTGGCAAGACTACTCGTTTATAGATATAAAATTTTAATTAAACCTAAATATGTTACATTATTGCTTCCTTTTCCTGATCAATTTTAGCATAATTGTGTATTTTAACGTTGAGGCATAAGCTACTTTTGTTAATTCATTCATTCATTATTAAAATTTTTAATAGTACAACAAAAAAGTTATTAAAATAGGCTGACGGACGGCGCGCGCAACAGGTGATCTTTATCCATTGTAGTATCTTGAGTGACAGCTTCGTGGACCAATCAGCTGTCAGAGATCTCCCCCCGCGGACCAATAGTAGACCCGTACTCCGCGCAAGGGGGCGGGCGCTCTGGCACGGCTCGCAGACAGTGCAGCAGCCGCCTCTCCGCGCTCACAACACGGCCAGACGCGGCGGAGGCAACCGGGGCTGGACGAGCGGGGAGGTTTTCGGATCGAGATGGGAGATTTTTAAGTGGGGATAGAGAAAATGTTGTGATTAGAACGTTTTAAGGCAGGATAACATTGGATTCGAATGGGAATTACGAGATTTACGCACGGACGGCGCAAACGGTGGGTAACCTGACTGGAAACGTGCTCTAAGCTTTTTAGCCGTGGTTGTGGAGCTATTCACCTGCATTGTGCTTGGTTACGGATAATAAGCCATCGTTTAGCTGTCAGTTTTACGATTTTCCAACAGCTATTTAAAATTATAAGCTTTATCAACGAATTAATGATGTTTTTCGTACAGTGTATTTGGGTAATTTCGTGCGTTTCAAAAAAGAACAATAGCCACAAATGAAAATTCGTCTCGTGTCAGCATAATTCGCTTTTCCACCCCGGACTACTCGACATGCAAGCCGGATAAACACGCAGAGAATTACTACCTCGTACACAGTGGGGCCCCTAGCTCTGTTTTATAGTGGCCCCCGAGCGTATTGTTAGATCCTGGAGCTTGTAACTTAATAGCTTCCGTTACTACCCGTACCTGGACAACAGCAAATGCAGGCAAAACAAAGGGAGAGACTCTAATTTATCCAAGCAGAGAGGGTGTCTTGTTTCAGATTTGGGTGGCAGAGCAGTGTGGAGTTTTAGTGTCGTCACGGTACTAACATTTCAAACTTGATTTCTATATTTAAGGACTCATATTACGCTATTTTCATCATATTACGCTATTTTCTGATCTATTATAATGTTGTTTCCTCATTCCTCATTCATTCACATTCTTCTCGGAAACAGAAAACTCCTTATGATGTCATGTTGCGATACAGGAAGCGCTCCACTGCGTTTTTAAACTCCATAAACGTTCACTAGAATCATCATAATAACAATTTTAGCCCCGGAATTGCCGATGTCTACAGAACAATAGATAAAAAGTAGCTGTTAACATTGAAAACTACCGCTTCATGACATCACAAAGTGGAATAGAGCGTTTTGAGTTTTGGAGATGGAGACGCACTAATGAATTATAAAAAAGGACGTGTGAATGAAACAAAACCAGGGCTCCCACGCTTATGGAAATCCTGGAAAAGTCATGGAATTTTAGTATCTCTTTCAGGCAACTGCAGCGTTTTGTTAAGTTTTCATTAGGCTATTGATTATTTCCGATTATTTTCACATTTCTCTGACACCGGTGAACCCCCCCCCACCCACCTGGACTAACAAAATGTTCTGTGGGAAACACTACAGAACAATACACAATAAGCTCTTTTGTTTAAACGAGACGACAGTAAATGCATCAGCAGTATTTTGAATTTCGCATTTCTTATTTAGCCGTATAAGTAAAGCTCAATTATGCACATGTAGGGGCCGTAGTCATGGAAAATTCACTTTAGGTAAAAAAATAAATGGAAAAGTTTTGAAATTTTGTTAGTAAAAAAGAGTGGGAACCCTGGAATACACAACAATTCTAACCTGACTTAAAGCACAAAAGTCAATTTTGCGTAATATAGGATCATTTTTAGTATCGATACTTGTTCAAATTAGTATCTATTTGGTCTGGTCCACCTTGTGATGTCACTGAAAAGCTTGGTTATGTTTTAATAATGTCAAGAAATAAAATGTCTAATTGAGATTTTCATGACAAGATTTGCGATGTGTGTTTTAACACTAGGATTCTGTTCAAAGTTTTAAACGCGCCCAAAAACAGAAATCTGAACTGACAGAATCCAAGAATCACATTTCAGAACATATAGATCTAAACTGCAGGGTTAGCGCTTTTTATGCAGAATAAGACCGGAGATTTAGTCATTTGTGGCGCTTAAAAATTGCAGCCTTTGCGTTTTCTATTCTGATTAATCTCGCAACCCTACATACAGCATACGTTAGTGGAAAAAATGCATTGTAACAATAGTTATTTTCCTGTCATGAGTTGCAAACAAAGCGCTATTTCGAAATATTAGAAGTGAAAAAAAAACACACACCCAAAACACCACTGTCCTACTTCCTTTTAGCGTCAAAAGAACAGAAAATCTGACACTAATCAGAACTAAATCTAATATCAAAACCAGATACTCATTTGAGCCCTTACACTGCCATTTTCAGATCTGTTATAATGTTGTTTCCTCATCAAAAACATATTTGAAGGTGTGTTTTGTTTAATTCACACACAGAGTTCTGAGGCAGACGTTGGAATTGGAATTTGTCTAAACAAAATCTATTAAACAAAACGCAGCTCTTAACTTGAAAACTACCGCTTCATGACATCACAAAGCGTAGTGGAGCATTTTAGGTTTGGAGATGTGGATGGAATACTAATAAAAGGTTTCCTCAAACAAAACACAACTCCAGGTCTGTTTTCGATGAGGTAACGGCATGATAACAAGTCTTAACGCTCACGAGAGTTAATTTTGCGTGACATAAAACCTTTAAATAGGCCAAAGATCTACAATAAACTGTGTGAGTGTAACCTACTATTCACCAGTCTGCTCGGGTGTAGTGTTGAGCTCCCTAAACACTGCTGTGCTTTGATTCAACTTGATAATAGATTCCTGGGAAACACTGGTTCGCGTCACGTTTGTTCTTCTCCATTGTAGACTTAATGGAGCTGACTCACTTTTATGGCCTATAATGACAGTCTTTTACTCCCCTTTGGGACTCCACCTTCGACAAACTATTTAAAAGCTTAAAAACAGAACTGTGTTCAGGGATTCTAAAGTTACCCCTCACTTATCTTGTGCATTCCAAGCGTCCTAATTATTCGCCATCTTTTTTATTTATTTATTTTTATTTTCTATGTATTATTTTAAGATTACGTGTTGTGTGCAAGACTTTTTTTTTCTTAAAGCTTAAAAAATAAATTATTAAAAAAAGAGAGACCAGTGCAGTTTTGGTGTGGCAGTAAAGCTAATTACAGCTATCAACTAGCATGCTAACCTGTATTCCTGATGATTGAACAACTAAATTCTCAATAATTAGGTGAAAATAGCACAAAACTGATTTTATTTTGACCTCCAGAGCTACATCTGTACTGCAGATGATGTTGTCAACATACAAACATTTCTACTATTTCTATATTAAAGAATATACTTCACAGTATATACAGTACTTATACCACTACTGTACTCTACTCGACTACTACTATTACTATTTTAAAAGCAATTTTTGACAATTTGTAATTTTCAGTTGAAAATATAATTTGTTTATTATACTATGTGGTCAAAACTCAACATCTGTTCAGAAAGGTCAATTTTTTTCTGTATTGACACATAATTTCTAGTGGAGGGTCTACCACCTGCTTGTCTCCATGGAGATGTCATTGCTCTGTTTAAAATGTTCCACAGTACGGCTTAAACCTAGAGAGACAAGCAGGCCACAACACTACGCCACATTACAGTTCAGATCTGTGGAGAGTCGCCCCTAGTCACAAAAGGATTTTGTATTTGTATTTGTATTTTTGAGCAATAGAAACACCCATTATACTCAATTAAATCTTAGATATTTTTAATGTCATACCATGGAATGTTTTAGACAAAGCAAGAACATTTCTATGGAGACAAGTAGGGCCAGGTATTGTTCAGAAGTTGCTGATACGATACATATCTCGATACACTGCACTTTCGATACTATATGATATAATTCAAATCGTTTTGATATAGTTCAAAGGCTAAATCATGGCCATGATACTAAAAGTCTTCATTAAACCATTTCTTGTGCAAAGTTCAGATGAAACACACCTATTTTACTCATCAAAACAGTGAAAATGTCAAATGTGTTGCATAAACAAGTTTCCTTCCACTAGGCAACAAAACTACAGCGCTGTAACAAAATAATTTAACAAAATATATCAATGACTCACTTTTGCTTTTTGTTTTGACTAACCAATTTTCTGTGAGCAACACTAAAGCAATACAGCAGTCCCCGATATCGATACTGTATCATCACTACCGCCTTGACAACAGTTGCCCCCTGCCTTGATTAAGTACATTCGGAGAAAAAAAAAATTACAGCCATCGTGCCCCGGTCCTCCTTCTGTGAGCAACACTAAAGCAATACAGCAGTCCCCAATATCGATACTGTATCATCACATTAAATGACACTATATATCGATATTTTTGTGCACCCCTAAAGACTAGCAGATAGCAGACCCACAAAAGTTACACAGTGCACCTTTACATGATTATCTAGTTTTGATACCAGTTCTAGTATCTGATTTTCGATAGTTGACAACCCTAACTTTTGCGAATTGTGCTCAAATACATGTGGAAAACTAAATCTGTTTATATTTTCAGGTAACCGCCAGGATCTTTTTGGAATACAACCACCTTGAAGGATTATTCTCTGGATTCTACCTCCGGGTCCTTCCCCATGCTTAAAGATGGGGAACGGATTATCAGAACAACCCAACTTCCTCTCCAACGTCCCCTTCTTCCAATCTTTTCACATCGCCATCCTCGGATTAGACTCTGCCGGAAAAACCACTGTCCTGTATAGACTCCAATTTAACGAGTTTGTGAACACTGTCCCCACTAAAGGCTTCAACACCGAGAAAGTCAAAGTTTCTCTGGGGGGCCACAGAACTGTCACTTACCATTTCTGGGACGTCGGCGGACAGGAGAAGCTCCGCCCTCTCTGGAAATCCTACACGCGATGCACGGACGGAATAATTTTCGTGGTAGACTCTGTTGACGCCGAGCGAATGGAGGAGGCCAAAACGGAACTCCACAAAATCGCGAAAACGTCAGAAAATCAGGGCGTTCCCATCCTGCTGGTGGCGAATAAGCAGGACCTGAGACACGCCTTGGGTTTGGAGGAGATTGAGAAACTGTTAGCGCTGAAGGAGCTAGGGCCCGCTACCCCCTGGCATCTCCAGCCGACGTGCGCCATTATCGGGGACGGCCTGCGGGAGGGGATAGAGAGACTGCACGATATGATCCAGAAGAGGAGGAAGGCTTTAAGGCAGCAGAAGAAGAAGAGATAAGGAAGGCGCGAAGGGACAAATAGTGTTGTTTTTCTATGTGAAGGATTTGGTGGTATAGAGGAGTGGATGGGGAAAAGGGTGGGGTTTAGATGACGACGTTCACCTTATAGAATTCGTTGTCATGCTTTCAGAGGGAGGGTAAGGGCCTGTACAACTTCATTAGAGATTTAAAGTTTTTTGAAAGGAGTATCCAAAAGGGTTTTTCATCTACGTTATAATGTTTCCTCATCACAAACAGACCTGGAGTTATGTTTTGTTCTTCTCTCAAATGGAAAACACTGTTCCACCTTGTGATGTCATGTGGTGATACAGGAAGTGCTCATCTGTGGTTTTAAACTCCACACACACACATTTGAATAATTACCAATCTCTTCTAAAAGGTAGCTGTAAACTTAGACTACCGCTTCAAAAATATTGAAATATCGATGTATCGTATTGTTTAACGTCATACAGTATCGATATCATTGGCTGCCAACAGTATTTCTTGGTATATTTTACTTAATTATTTTTGTTACAGAGCTACAGTTTTGTTGCTTGTTCAGAGGAAGAAAACTCATTTATGCAACACATTTGACATTTTCACCGTTCTGGTGGTTTAAAAAGGTTGAGTTACATATTAACTTTGCAGAAGAAGTGGTTTAACAAAGGGTTTAAGTATCACGGCCATGATTTAGCCTTTATTGATCCGTATCGAATCAATCTGAAATATATCGTATTGAATCATGAGCTCACTGTATCAGGGTATGTATCGTATCAGCATCGTCTGAATAATACCCAGCCCTACTGCTTCATGACATCACAATGTGGAATAGAGCATTTTGAGAATTGTGTGAATGAAACAAAACAACTCCGGGTATGTTGTGAGGAGGGAACAATATTATACCACGACTTAAACTCACAAGAGTCAATTTTGTATAATGTAGGACCTTTTAAATTATACTTTTTCTAGAATTTGTAATGTTACGTGAAAAGAATCTATAGCCAAGAATTTATAACTGGGGACAGGTTAAGTCACAGAGGTTAAATTGTGGATTCTGCAGTGTTGTAAATGGATAAATGCTACAGAATTATGCACCTTGTCGCTACAAAAACTCAGTTTCAAAATCTGTCATTTGTCCTTTTGGTTATTGCTTAGAAAAGTATGATTAATGTATAAAGTACTGCCCCATTTGAAAGAGGGAGTCACTACAGAGTACTCACAGAAACAACCTAAGGGGGAACAGTTTGGACAAGAAAGTAAGAAAAAGTTTTTGGTTTAAGTAGTAATTCTATTCTAAAATACTTGAAGGTGCATAATGCAACTTTTGGGTTGGAGGTCCGTCGCCTGCATGTTTCTATGGATACGTCATTGCTCTGCCTGAATGTTCCACAGTGTGACTTTACACCACCTTACAGTTGCTCAATTACAGGTGGTTTTAGAGCTCAAAAATACCTTGAAAAACAGGTATTCTGACTGTGAGCGGGGTCGCCTCTCCACAGATCTGATCTGTATCTTGGTCTGGTTTGATCTCCATGAAGACAGGTTTAATGCCATACTGTGAAACATTCCAGACAAAGCAATAACATCTCTATAAAGGAAAGCATTTGATGGGCCCTCCACTAGAAGAGTTACACAATGCACCTGTAAAGTTCTAAGTTTATTCTAAAATACCTCAGAAAGCTCTTAAAGAACAAAATAATTCCAAGTAGAGATGCAGTTGACTTTATTGTCTTCAGCATTGTCTAATCTTCCAGTGGCACTGGGTTTTGAAACCTGGGGACTCGTCTCCAGATCTTAGCTAGTTCATAGTTAGGCTAATCCTCTAGCTAGGTGTTCCTGTTACTCCTTCGTTAGCATGTTTTGGGTGGGAGTTGGTATCACTTGTAACTTGAGGTCTTCCACTATCACCTCATGATCTTGGGTTGGGGTGCCTGTTAGCGAGCTGCTAACGTACGCACTTTCACACATGCTAATCTAGTCGCAAGGGCGTATTTTAAACCTAGAGCTAGTGCTAAAATTGTCGCTAAACCAAAAAATCTGGTCTAGAATACACATTTTTGTCTAGAACTGCTTAGCGCTGAGATGGTTCATTTCCTGGTAGTTGAATCATTTCTAGAAAAAAAAACTTTTAAACTTTGTAATTAGTGACAAAAGTTGTGTCCACTCCTTTGTACTTTCAATGAAAGATTCTGTTGTCCTGAATGGATTCAAATGTCTACGGTGGCCCTGCTGAGTTTTATCAGTGCACACGAGCTTTAGCAAACAAGACCAGTCAAAAGTTTGGACACCTTTTTCAATGTTGTTTTTATGTGATTTGGAAGCAAGATGTGTGGAATTGAGAAGCAAAAGAAAAAAGTGAAATAGCTAAATATTTCTTTTATAAATTTTATTTTGATTCCAATTCTTCAAAGTAGCCACCCTTTACTTTGTTGACAACACCTCAAACCCTTCTCAATGATTTTTTTTCTGTTAAAATCACCAAAAATTAATTCATTTCAAATTAATTTCAAGTCGTGCCATGTAGGGTCATCAAAAGTATCAAAAATCAAATTCTGATCTATACTAAAACTACCGGTAGTATTGAAACTAGACTCACATTTGAGCTGGTATTGATACTAAAAAAAAAGTCACTTTCACAGGACAGAAATGAATCTTTCCTGAATAGTTTTAGAATGTACCAGAACAAATATAAGAGCAGATATTCAGATACACATCTAAGGCCACATTAATATAAAAGAAAATACTATGATTTTAATGTTAAAATAAAGTGTTTTTACTTATCATTGTGGTATTAGAATTTGTATTGACTATTGAGTGTACTCCTTAGTTTTGAAATAAAGTTTGGTCAAAACAAAGGGCGGCCATTTAAAAAAATCTGGAAATATTTTAGATTTAACTTTTTTTTTTTAAGCCACATTTTCATTTATCTTCATAGTTTTGATGCCCACAGTGACAATCTACAATGTAAACAGTCATGAAAATAAATAAAAATACAAAATTGAGGTCCAAACTTTTGACTGGTACAGTAAGTCGGAAGGGTTTGGAAGTGAGTACCGAGGATACACAGAAAGAAATATATAAGAACGTTTATAGATATGTAGATATGAATTTTCCACGTTGACAAAAGCACTGGATGTTGTGTAGAAAGTTCCAGAACGCAGATGGAGATATTACCAAAAATATTTAAGAAGTGTTTTGAGAAGTTTAAGATGGTTTATGAGCGGGAAAAAAAAGTGCACCACAGTGTCTATTTGTGTAAGTGTTATGGAGCTGTATGAAATGACAAAATAGTAATATTCATTCATTTTGTTGGATATTGTCATCATTTTGCTGCCCTAAGTGTATTTCCATTTTTTTTTACACTGGACTTTTCTGTGAAGTATTACTGTGTACCTTGGCTTTGCTATTAGCTTCTGTTAGCTTCCGTTAGCTTCCATTAGCTTCCGTTAGCTTGCTGCGCTACGTTAGATTTTTAAACATGCACTTTAGTCGATACATTCACAGTTTACAGTTGTTTGTAGGGGGAAGTTGCAAGTTGGACGATTTTTTACATGAAAAAAAAAAAAGATTTACGAATAAAATAAAATATGATTACACAATGTTTTGACAAATTATGGTTTATCTTGTTTTGAATAAATGAATTAGAACAAAAACTGACTTTTTGAATCTTATTGTTGAAGTGTGTAGTTGTAGTTGTTGAAATACAAAATCTGGACAAAAAAGTGGTAAGAATTAAGTTAAATTTTTACTTTATCATCTCCAAATAAGGTGCATTGTTTAACTTTTCTGACAGAGGATCCATTAAATGCTTTTCTCCATGGAAATGTTATTTGGAATGTTTCACAGTATGGCATTAAACCTTTCTATCTGCATGGAGGCCAAACCCAGACCAAGTGACAGGTCAGATCTGTGGAGAGGTGACCCCGTTCACAGTCAGAAAGTCTGTTTTTCCAGGTATTTTTCAGCTATAAAACCACCTATAGTGGAGTAAATGTACAGTAGAGCTGTTTAATGTCATACTGTGGAACATTTCTGGTAACTCGATAACATCTCCATGGAGACAAATCAAAGGCAGATGCTCAACCAGAAAAGTTACAGTGTAAATTTAGTAGATTTTTCACGAGGCTTTTAGTTGAGAATATTTTTACTATAACAAAGCTGATTACTTCTTCACCACTCTCTTTACATGTAGTAGTATTTAATAGTATAATCACATTTCTGTTACTTCATATTAGAAGTACTAAGTTCATATACTTTACTTGTATACCAAATACTTTACTTGTACAGATGTTTTACTTACTTACCTCACATAACATTAGCCCAAGTCAGCACATTCCACTTAGATGATTAAATGTGCTTATCCACAGACGGTTGTACAGTCACTCCCAAAATGTACTTTTTCTAGGCATACTTTTACTTGAGTAATATTTTTATGAAGTTACAGTACTGTTACTTGAGGAAAAGTTGAACTTCCTCTTTCCACTGTGAGTAAATTTAAAGTGACAAAAGCTTTATGTGTCACTATGTAAATGTTTCTTTTATCGCATTCTTATTCTGTATGGTATTAAACATTTCTATCCCCATGGAGACCAAACCAGACCAAGTTACAGGTCAGATCTGTGGAGAGGAGGCCCCGCTCACAGCCAGAATTCCTGTTTTTCTAGGTATTTTTGAGCTATAAAACCACCTATGATTGAATAAATGTAATGTAGAGCTGTTTAATGTCACACTGTGGAACATTCCAGGCAGAACAATATCTCCATAGCAACAAGCAAGTGATGGACTCCCAACAGAAAAGTTACACAGTGCGCTTTTAATGTTTTGTCCTGCATTAACCTCAAATTATAAATGAAATTTTACACCCAAGCATTTACTCTTTAAGTTACTTTTACTTGAGTAGTTTCTGGAAATACTACTATTACTTTAGTGGTAGAAAAAGTACTCAGTTGTGTGTAGTAATACATGAAAAATCTACTTAAGTAAACATATTAAAGTACCTGTTTAAAATACATAAAAATAAAGTAAAAGTGTTTTGCTCAGATTTTTTAATAATAAAGATCTAATAAAGATTTTTTTTCCAACAGAAACAATTGAAACAGTATTTTTTCCAGCTGATTTTCTTTGTATATTTTTGTTTACTCAAATTGTGAAATTGATCAAAATACACCTTTAGCTTTTTCAACAGGTTTCAAACAATAATTAAAAATACTTTTCAGTTCTGTTAAAAAAAACAAACAAAAAAAACTGCTTTCAAATGTAGTGAAGTAAAAATGATCCACCTTAAAATGTACTCAAGTAAAGTAAAGATATCTCAAATGTATACGTAAATACAGTACTTTACCCCTTTTACTCTGTTACATTCCACCATTGCATTACTATTACTTGAGTACTACAGTATTTTTGGCTACTCTACCTTTTTTTTTTTGACTTGCTGCAAAAGCTGAGGGTTTATTTTGATCACATTTGTAGTTTGCGCAAACAAAAATATACAAAGAATGACAACTTTTACTTTTACTTGAGTCATTTTTTGCTCCTGTGTCCGTACTTTTACTTAAGTACTTTTTACTTTACTACTTTCACCACTACTTTGTCCTACTTGAGTAATATTATTTTGAAGTAACATTATTCTTAGTTACAAAGGCAACAGCAAAAACTAACCAACAGAAAACAACTCACTGTCACTGTTCTCCCTGAGTGGTTATCCTGCCTCTCAGTAAGGAGGTTGCGGGTTAGACTCCTGAGCGTGAACTTTATTTATTTATTAATTGATTTATTTTTGGCAATTTTTGCGAGGTAAATTTACAGCTTTCCAGTCAAAAGTGTTCAAATCAAAGCGTGTGCTTCCTTCAGTGGCCTCTGCGCTTTACAGTACTATGTGACATCACGCAGAACTGCTCTGTTTACAGATAAGCGTTTTTGATGGCAAACACCCGGCTGCACTGCAAATTTCTCTGATCTGGCCAAGATTTTAAAACTTTTATCAGGTTATTCATCTTGTTTTCAGATTTATTGTCAACGTATAGTTCTGAGGCTGATTCATTCTAGTCTAGCTGTATGGTTTATTTTAAGATAACACATAATATCACTACTTTTAAGTCATTTTCTGATAGATTTAAGTGTTTATATGTTGAATTTTTGCAACACTCTTTTTCAGTGTGTAGGCCGAGTACAAATTTTGGATTTTCTACCACCTCCGCTTGTGTCTGTTTCGTTGTCTTCTGTTTGCTGTAACTGGAGAACCCAAAACCAGGCAACCAAACCTGTCATTAGCAGTTGAAATGGTGCACTCAACCTCAGAAAAGTCAAACGGCTCTTTCCTGCAGATAAACTCCCTTTGAAGCTTTGAAGGGACCAGGAAATCAGGTATCGCCACGGCAGTTTGCCACATACAGGACTGGTCTATGTTCAGAAACCAAGAGCTGTCCAAAGTTGGTGTTGGGTTTGAGTGCATTCTTGGGCTGCAGATCACTGGGTGGTGCGCACACGTCTGCACACGTTTGGGTCTGACATAATCATCATGTGTGAACAAAAACAAGTGCACTTGAAGAGATGCAGACAGGTGAATAAAAGGGTTACTCAAACATGTGTGAATAAAACAAAACACATCAGAACGTGGCTAAACCTCACAAGGGTCACTTTTATGTAATTTGGTTAAAAGTTGACTTGACTGAATTGAACTTTCTGCAAGTTTTTATGTTATTTATGTTTTTGTTGAAAATCTACTACATTAAGTGATAAAACATGTCTTATCATCAATATACTCATCTAGACTACAAAAAAAAACGAACTGGAAATCATAACAATTCTCATCATAATTATAATTATTATTATTATAGTTTTTATAATGCACCTTTAAATACACCCAAAGCTCTTTGCAGCATTATTCAAATCCAAATCCATTTTATTTCTATAGCTAATTTTACAAACAAAGCCGTTTCCAAAGTGCTGAGATCATAAAATGAAAATAACAAAAAGGTAAATTGCTAGAATTTGGTCATATCAGTCCTAAAACAATAAAATAGGTAAAAATAATCGAATAAAAGTGACACCATAAAAATCGCAAAATAGCAATAAATAAGTCAAATTAATAAAATAAATAAAAGATGAAGAAGACCGCACAACTCTGAACACTAAATCATATAGATGTATTTTAAAAAGTTTTGTTTGTGTTTTTCCTTTAAATAGATGGTAAATTAAGTCAAGATTGTTAATTTGACTGTAGCAAAAATAAATAAATTGAACATTTTGTCCATTGCAAATTTGCGACAACTAGAAAGAAGTGGTTGCCAAAGGTTTGTAGGAAGGTACTGTATATGCGCCAACCGGCATTGGGGGAATTGAACCGCTATTTCGACTTATATCAGGACCTGAGTCTTAAAACAATACTTCAAAATATAGTACATACATAAATGAGGCTGTTAGTCTGCACCATCAGCCCCTCTAACCACCATCACTCACTCACATACTGCATTCATATTGGGTAATGCCGGTGAAGTGCCTTGCCGAAGGACACAAGAACAGTTGCTGAGGTCTGAGGGGATCAGGCTTTGACAAGGAGTTTGGCCACAACCAGCAGCTCTGGTTTATAAGTGGTTAACAAAAACATGCTCTACTTTAGACTTACATATTGTTACTTTG
>KN514161.1:4072-14949 GCA_000787155.1 Scartelaos histophorus
ACCTGTCACACTATCTATGTGTGTTTGCATGGAGTCAGTGGAGGATAACAAGACCATTTAAGAAAACATATGTGAGTCCCTATAAGACCTTATCATTGATATGTTTAGCAGGTTATTAGTCAGGGTATTACATAACTTAAGCACTTCCTGGTTTTAATGCATAATAATAATAATAGTGTTGTCGCAATACAAAAAATTCCAACTTAATTTTCATACTGAGCATTAGGGTTGATACTTGACACTGACAATGAAACCACAATGATCATTTTAGGCAAGGAAAAATTAAGGAAATAGTTTATTTTATATTGGTACTTGCTCAAATCATTATCTAGTTTTGATACTAGTTTAGTATTAATAGTATCTGACTTTTAATACAACCCTAACCCTGACACAGTTTTACATTTGCATAGGGAGTGTTTGAATGTCAACACCATTATATTAAATCAACTTTCCCCCCCAAATTAATTTGAATTTTAAATGTCTTAAAACCTGCTTGGTCTCCAGCATTGTGTTAACTACAATGCTCCACTTGTACTTTAATTAAATTGACAAACTGGAATGATTGGATCTGTCAATATCTGATGCCAATTATGTTTTCCTTTCAGTACAAACACAAAGTCTTACTGAGTACATAGACACAGTGTCTATGGTTATGTGGTTTACAGTTATTCCAATGATTTCCTTGTACCTGGTTTAGCTGCCAGGTGTGTACACGTGAAGTAGGGCTTTGATACAGTCATCAGAAGTCACCAAGAGTTCATCCAACAAGAACAGCAGCATCTGCCAAAGGCGTCATGTCTCAACAACTTAGCAGGAAAACTCTGCCACATGCTGGCTCACAAACTGGTTTTTGAATCTCAAATGAAACAATGCCCTGTGTTTTCAGTATTGGTCTGTGAACAGCTAGAACGGACTTGAAAGTAGCAGCGGCACAAGAGCAGTGCCAAATGCCGTTTCTCATTTGACTAATCAGTGGGGGATACAACAAATTATGTAGCATAAGAAAAATCTACTGGTTCTCTTCCTACTATCCCAATCCAATATTTACTTGTACTAATTGAATCATTGGGTATAAGGTCAGATATTTGCACTATTTAAACAGAAACCCATTTCTGGCATCTTTAGTTCCTCTGGAGAGCTGGTGGAAGTCCCCGCTGTGAAAGCTGAGAAGGGTTGGGTCTCCTGCTCTGGTGTGGTGCAAGTCCCTAAGCCTGTTCCCATCAAAGTCCCTCTGTTTGGGGCTAAAGGAGTCCTGTTTCCAGGCCTCCCAGAACCTGGCTGTACACTAGCATAAGGCAAACTGTCTAGAGTTGGTGCTGGAGCAGGGAAAGGTATAAGAACAGACAAACCAGCCTGACATTGACTCTTCAGCTTGGAGATCAAGAATGTCTGGTGTGGTGTAGGCCTCAAGCAGAAGCTTTATCAGGAGCTCTACATGCAGTGGAAGTTGTGTAGTGCACTTCTGAATTCCCCTTTAGTGCCCCCATTAGGCAGGCCCTGGAGACAAATACATTCAACACTTCATTCATTATAGCAGCCCTGGACTGTCATGTGTGTACTCACAGACATATACAGTCTCATACAGTAATCCTCAGATGACCATGAGTCTGTGTGCTCAGCAGACATTAACGTGATCCTTCACACGTCCATATGTAAAGCATGTTAGTGATACAGCCATGAATACAGCCTAATCCCCACAGGGACCTCGCAGGCTCAAAGTGTGTGCAGTCAAAACACTACAGATAAAAGACACTTTCTCTTTCACTTACACCACTGAAACAGCCATGTAATGAGCAAAAATACACTGTATACACTATGAGACATGTGCATTAATGGGATTTATATTTAACAAAGTTCATATGAAAATATTATTTAAATATTCAGAGAAAATTATTTAGATATTTTTAATAAGTTCTCAATAAGGATTTGTCACATTAAAATAATAAAAAATAATAGGTCTATATAATACCAACTCTGTTACCAACATTGTTAGCAACAGTTCACCGAATAGCCATGATGATTACAATTTTGTCAGGTTTGTCTGTTTTGTCAGGTTTTCAAGCCCTGTCACGCAGCTCTGTGCTGAGGACAATAAAAGGAGGAAGAAGATGGAAGGACGATGGTGGATACAAGTGTCCTGTGAAAATAAACGTGTGAAAGGAACACTGCACACACTGGAGTCAAATTCCTCTGTTGTGACGACAGACAGTGTGATGCAGCAGGCCACTGTAACCAGAACCGCAAGTGCAAAATCTCAGCAAAACTGTCTTTCAAACCAGACAATTTACATAATCAGAGGTTCCTAAGTAATACTTAATATAAAATACACACACACACGCACGCACACACACACATATATATAATATATAGATTAATGCGATATTTTTTATATCGCCCGATAATAGTCACGCATTATTGCAGCGCGTTAACGTCGATAACGGCCCCACAAATAATATATCAACGGCCCCACCAGTAATATATATAGTCTTGACCTTCACATACTAATCTAAACAAAGAGAAAGTGACTACTTTAAAAAAATGTGTACCTCTGAGCCTGCAGTATATATAGGCTGTCATGCTTTAAAACTGTCATAATAGCTCTCGGCATTTGTACAGTATACAGTTAAATGAGTGTGAAGGCTCGTCCAAACTTTGTTCATGATACCGGATCTAGGCTCAGGTATCAGTATCAGCACCGTGTAAAAAAACATTACAATGTTTCTCTTTCTATTTCCGCCTGACACTCATCTTGTGCACCTCACCTGAGCTAAAGGTCCTGGGAACAGCACACGCACTCGGGCTGTGAGTGACAGGCCCTGGCCCACAGGCAGCTGCCCCGCCCTCAGGTGAGCTTGGACAGGGTCAGGTTTCCAACAGAACCCCCTCATTCATCTCCTTCCTTCACTTGTCTTTTTCATGCCCCAAACTCAGGAGACATTGGCCAATGAGTCACATACATACACTGTGCCTAAACACATTTGAAAAAATTGAAAAATTACACACTATGCTTAGCATAAAACAGCACAGAGAATTAAATAAATGCCAAAAAAACGCCCTCCAAACCAGGGCACTTAGAGCTGTGTTTGTGTGTATGAGAGAGGAGCCTAAGGTGCTGAGGGTTCGATTACAGCCATGCTTCCTTTCCCAGGTAAAGGAGTCAAGCGAAGAGTTGGTGTACAATCTCCGCCTCAGGGTACTACTGTAGCGGTCCTGCCCTGCTGTGCCTCAGCCAGCACTCAGCCTGTCACATCTGATGTTCAGGGTTCAAGAACAAGTACACTGTGTGGAGTACATGGACTACTAACTAGTACTAGTAGATGCCAAATTTAGATACAACTGTTCTACAAACAAGAGAGATAAGGCCTGTATTGAACAAAAAATCTTAATATTAAAAATGCCACGCTGGGAGGAAATTATTTTTGGTGAACATAACACTTTTTTTCAATTCTGGATTGGGGTGGAAAAACAGAAATTCTAGCCATAGAAGGTACAAAACAAATGGATTTCAAGATATTTTCCTTGGGTTCATCATAGAATATATGATGTGCATTCACACTTCAGGTTTGGTCCTGGTTTGAGCCCAGTTTAGTCACAATGAGGACTTAGTTTAGTGCAATTTAAATCCCCACAAAAATGTAATGTGTACTTACTATACCTTACTACAGGGGCGGATTGGGACAAAAAAAAAAAAACCCGTTCTGGACTTTTCCAGAACTCACAGACTGACAGTCCGTCCCTGCCTTACGATACCTAAACACATTTGAACCTCAGGTGTATGTGTAACACATATGATGGACGAAACAGACCAGAAGAGTGGGTGCAATAAGTTATGAAGAAATAAAACAAATAGATGATTTTCTAAGCCACTTAAACCAAAGTTTCACTGAATGAGCACTAAAATGTGTAAATTGAAACATCTGGACTTATTCCTTTCCTGTGTGGTATTGAGTAAATATTATGAGCAGTACTTCAGAATTCTAAGTACACTATCCATCAGTGCTCATAAGTGCCAAGTTTGGCTTCACTTGTACTTAGAATTACACTGAAAGTATCACAGTAAGTTTAAATATGGGCTGGTATTTATCATTTATGGAGACAAAACCAGGTCCTCATGACTTCTCCCTTAGACCAACAACATGATTTTAAGTGCAGATACACATTAAATAGGTTAGTTAGGCTCAATCTGACAGAAAATGGTAGCAGCTATGATAGTTAAAGTAGTAACAATAAAAAAATAATATCACACTATTTGCACAGCATATTTGCCAAATGTAAGATTCTAAATTAACATAGAAATGTTTTCATTTCTTACAGCTTTTTTTAGACCTACAAGACTGTGAGGGTGTAAAGTGATTTTTTGATGCCCCACAAATCACGAACAAAGACGGTTTATTTTTCTCCTAAAGTGCACCTTCTGCCTGCCAGTTGGCCTGACCACAGCAAAGACCTCTGGGATATGTATTTGTATAAGTGTAGTAGAGTGTCTAAAATGACCCCACATTAGGATGGCCTCTCTCTCAGACTAAAACATTAATAATGATGATTTGGGTTGAAGAAATCTGGCAGACTTTCCATGTTGAGTCTGCCCTGTGTGTGCTGTTCTCTGTCAGCAGTACCACACAAGTAACAAAGCACATAAGCAGAAGCCCTGGCGGACCTCCTCCTCTCTCCCTGTTGGCTTTAGATGAACCAGCCACAACACAAAGAGACTGGGGAGACACAACGTGATGACTAAAACTGCCTCTCATTCATCACTCTCTCAGCTCTTACTCAGCCATAATAAATACCAATGGTGCGAGAGAATCCATTTCCATCAATTTGTCTTCATACACACCATTTAAAAAGGAGACATTTCAGTGAAGCAGTTGAAATTTCAATCCAATATACTTTTAGACGATAAAAGTTGTGATAATAGCATTTACCGGTAATGCCAAAATCATGAACATGCACAATGGGGTTCACTTTAAATAGGCTCTGTGCACAATAGTGACCAGAAATATCACTCTTAGCGTCACTACTTCATGTTCAGTTTTATCTCTATGAGGTTTTTGCCAAGTCATGCTAAAATGAATAAATATTTAAAGATGAGACGTGAGCAGGGACCGGGGGTAGATGTCACTAACATATTAAAAAGTACACAAATTAGATGAATACTTCAGCGTTGGAATGCTAATTTTGAGGCGTAATCAATTTTAAAACACCACAAGCTTAAGAATTTGACATATAAAAGTAATTGGGTAGTCTTTATTTTAGTTAATTTGAATTTTAAAAGGTTGTTTATTTTATGTTTTCTTATTTAATAAAGGTGTATATTAGCTTTGAAACACAGTGACCGAGCTAATGTGCTGCTGTGCAAAGAGCCTATTACTTAAAAAAATATTTACTGGTAAAATCATAGTAGTAATGCCCTTTATAATATTCTTATATTTACTTCTTAACAGACAATATTTCTGGGAAAACCACAATTAGACTCTAAAATGACAAAAACATATATACCTGATGATGGCGATTCCAATTAGGCTAAATTAGACACTGACTAAATGAGAGTTTTAATGAGAGTTTTGTTTTTTTTTTTTTTTTAAATAAGCGAGTTAAACAAAAACAACTGAACTTACTTTTGGATTTTTGGAGCCACTGTTTCACTATCAACTTCTTCTGTTTGATTGATTGAACTGATTGGCTATAAAAAGTCCAGTTGTTTTTGATTAGATGCATATAATATCTTATTTTTGGATCTCTCAAAATGAAAACTGTCATTAGATTATTAGGATTTACAAGTATAAGCCGCCTTCTGCATTAGTTTCATTTTCCCATTAAAATATTGTGGACCGCATTCACTTGTCTCCACTTATGCCTATCAGTCTGACGCTTTATACACAAATAATGTGGTTTAGGCCTCCACTGTCAAGAGAACCACCAGTGGGACCATTAGAAAACCATTATCATCGGCTCAAACTCAGCGATCACACATTAGTACTGCACATGAAGGCCACAACAGCATAAACCAATGTAAAGAATTTCACAATGGGGCGGAATGGCATTTCAGTAACACATTCCTTCAACTCTAAATATATATATGTCCAGAATTCTAACCTGCAATTTCTGTACAACCAAACCGCTGTGTTTTACATAGAGATCAAAATGCCAATACTGGAAACGCTAATAGCAATCAAAACTCATTACAAATCTCCTCAAGTTGAGACGCACACAGGAAGCGGTTTCCAGTGAAGGAGAAATACTATTATACTCTTAACTGTACTTTACAAATGGTCTGCCAACTCTCTCTGGAGAATCACATGACCTCGAGCTGCTCCTGTGATTGGCTGGCTGGCAGCAATGCAAGAGTATCAGGTTAGCGATTGATTGGGTGACGTGTGGTGGAACAGATGGAGCAGGGAGGAAGTGTTTTCCCAGGAAACTATACAACACCAATGGATTTTCCCAATAGGCAGGTGAAGCAGACACACACAAAGTCTAACAAGGCAAATCCTACACCCACCTCTCTCTCTTCCCTCTTTTTCTTTCTTTCTCTCCCTCACTCTCTCTCTCATACTGATCCAAAGTTGTTTCCAAATCTCTCTCTAGCACTCACTGGCTATTTGGTTGTGCATAGATCTTCATTATGTTTAATTACCTTCTTGGGTTTCACTGGAAAGAGTCCACTTGTAAGTGCGGTGGGGGCGTTCTTTCCCTCTCCTCGTTCGCTATAAGAGGCACAATGAATAAAAGACAAAAAGCAGGATTGACAGAATTTTCCGCGGCTGGATTTATTTTGGAACCGGAGTGAAAAATCAGCCTGTAATTTCGCTTAGCTCAAGACAAAATTCATGTTGTTATTGGCTTATCCCAGGAAACATCAAAGCCCAGGTGACACTGTGTGAAAACTGGGGGATTAATTAAAATGTATGTTGTATGTGTATATTTTAATGTACACCACCCACAAATATTCCTACATCTCAGTCCAAACTACTTCTACTTTCCATTCAATTGGTCTAATGCCTTTTTTCTGAGGTAGGAAGAGTTGGAGTACATTTTCCCTTTACTTTAAGGTGAACTTACTTACATTTAAGAATATGTGAGCCATTTACAATATGCTGACCATGTCTTTCAAAAAACTTCAAGCATTAAACTCAATACACAAAATGTATTCCTGTTAGAATGTTGTTACCTCATCACAAACATACCTGGAGTTGTGTTTTGTTTCATCCACACGTTTGAATAATACTTTATTATTAGTCAGTCTAATCTTCAAAGCTCAAAAATACTCAATGATGTCATGAAGCAGTCGTTTTCAGGTTAAGAGCTGCCTTTTAGCTTTTGTTTGGTAGATCGACAATTCTAGATCGGAAATAATCCAAATGATTTTAGTGAATGTGTGTAGAGTTTAAAAACTCAGTGAAGCATTTCCTGTTTTACCACATGACATCACAAGATGGAGTGTTTTCTGTTTGGGAGAAGAACTCAGCCTCAATATGCAGGATTTGTGTGTTAAACATGTGTGAATGAAACAAAACACAAATGTTTTTGATAACGAAACAACATTTTAATGGTGCACCACTCCCCTCCCTGTAAGATGTGCACCATCTGCCTCACCCGCAAAGCCATCACAAATGGAGGTGATGCAAGTCACCCCACACACGACCTGTTCAGCCTCCTGCCCTCTAGGAGGAACAGGAGGCTTCCTTCCTGCACCACCAGACTCACCAACAGCCTTGTCCACCAGGCTGTTAGGAGGATTTGGACTTTTCCTTTTATTTTATTATTACTTAATTTAGAAGACTGAGAGTGAAGAACATCATTTCAAATTTTCAGCTTTTTCAGCTTCCCTTCTTCACCACCAAAAGTTTTAAAGTTATTGACAGGATATGCATGCACAGAATATTGTCCTTGATGTCTGTTAATGAATTTTCAATCAAAGACACATGATTGCCATTATCATAAATCACTTTTTATTCTTTTCCTGACATACTATCGGCTCTGTATATTCACAACGCCACTTTATTCTTGGAAACTTCCATCTGGAATCACTGGAGGAGGTAAGTACTGTTGAAAAAGATAGTGGACCACTGATTTTGTTTATCAAAGGGAAAGCCAATCTGTAGGAGGCTTTCAATACAAGTTGAAATGTCATTATTACACAATTCACAATTACTACATAATTCAACAGAATTGTGGCTTATTTGCATCAATATAATTGATTAGAACACAGAACATAAATGAATGCATTTGGATAATAACTACTACTGTATTACTTCTGCATAGTGATGGAACCATTAAAAAGTACAAATAATCAGAAATCTAATTTAACTGTTTCTCTGGCTATGTCACTGATCTGACTGGAATGTTCCACAGTGTAATTTGAAACTGTTCTACCTTAGATTTATTCAGTTACAGGTGATTTTATAGCTCAAAAATACCTTGAAATACAAACAGCCTGACTGTGAGCGAGGTTGCCTCATCACAGATCTGACCTGTAATTTTGTTTGGTTTCTGTGGAAAATTCCAGACAAAGTAATAACATCTCCATAAAGAAAAGCATTTGACAAACCCTCCACCAGTTACGCAAGTCACACAATGCACCTTTAAGATTTTAAAGCCATGTTTGTGAAGCACTTCTTGAGGTAGCCTAAATCCATAAGTAATCGTTGTTGAGGAAATTGCTCCCATGTGTGTTAATGCTACTGACAGCACTATTAGGCTGCAGTATTAATGGATCGCTGAAACACAGGGCTAAACAAACAAGTGCTTGAGCTGGTAAACCCTGTCTCTGCCTGAGGGGACTGTTGAGGATGTTTCTCAGCACTTAACATGCTAGCAGCTGTGCTAACAGTCACAGCCCAGTGGTGTAATGCAAAGTGGGCATGACAGAGATGGCAGGATCATCAATGTTTATCTACAACGCTTACATAATGTTAAATCAACAGCTAAATGATTTCATCAGAAGGACTACTGAATGCTGAAGAAATCTAACAATCTTAACAAATGAGCCTGGGCTATTTCTTAGGCCAGTTTGTTTGTTTTGGGTATGCTACATTAACCTGCCTCTCTCCAGATGAATATGTGTAGCACTGAACTGAGTTCTACACATTATCAGTCTGGGATGGCTCTCACTGAAAGCAAATGGAAAACGGAGATCATGATGATTATTATGATTATTACAATCAAATTGGTCACAACAGTGAAACAAGCTGAAAAATATTTTTTGTGACATCCAGTTAAGAGATCTTCCCTGTCCACAAATGGACAAAGCACATATCTTCGGCCCGTTTTTCATAAAAAAAATACAAAGTACTTTTGTCTCCATGTTTTTTTTGGATAGTTTTGGGCACAAAGCGCTCTGGGTTTTGCACAAACCTCAATACTGCTCTGTGACTGTCCCGCCCACCCGATTAACCATACAAGGGTGCATGCCAAGACAATAGTGACCTCAGAAATATCACAAGAATCCACGTTGCCAGGTTGATGTTCAGTAAGAATGGAAAAAAAAAAAAAAAATTCCACGCAACTTATACATTACTTGTGAACTTTGAACACCATTTTGAGATTAAGATGAAACAATTGTTATCTCAGCACAGCAACATGTAGTCACGACAAATTAGTAAATTCCTCAAATTTGCCATAAAAAGCATAAAAAGCTTAAAGAAGTTTCCAAAGATCTCTTCTTTCATTCCCTCTGGACGCATGGCTACTACACTCTCATACTGGATTCCCCTTGGAGTGAACATGATCCGTGTCTATCAGATATGTCCATATAAACTCTGCATATCTGCTTGTGTCATCCGGGCCAGCGCTGGGGGAATGCCTAAACTCTTTAAGAACAGACTATGAGTTTCAAAAGTGCATTTCTGTGTGAGAATTTCCCACTTTTCTGTGCTCAGTTCACAAAGGCCATGTCTATAGAAAATCCCCCAGAGACACAAGTTAAAACCCAAACATTCATCTGTCAATCACTGAGAGCCACCAACTGCACAGTGACCCAGGACAGGAAAAGCCCCACTGTCTGAGTGAAGGCTCTGACTGAGCTCCTCTGGAGGGGTCGTGTAAGTGTTCAGCTGGTGCAGAGTAGGCCTGTGCATTCAGTATCCTGTGTGTATCCTGTATGTATTTTATATGTGTGGTAGTATTTAACTACTAGACTGTTGTATAAAGAGAGGCTTTATCCATGTTACAATGGCCTGTATAAAATGAAGGACTCTTCAGTCACAGTAGAAGAGAAAATCTATGCACCTATGAAAACATTTACCTCGGCAATAGTCACTGAGAAGGTATTTCTTTCTCTTTACACCCACTCCCTGTCCAGCACTTCTTTCTCTGCTGTGACTGACATTCAAAGACACTTGATTAAAACAAACACTTGGCGGTGGTAGGCATTACACAGATAAGTGCAAGTCTGCTGGGATGGCAAATGAGGACGCAATATGAAAGTTACAGAGAGGATATTAATTCAGTCTGATGTCCTTTGAGGGCCCATTCATGCAAAGTGTCTGTGTGTTCCCTCAAAGCAAATTGACTCAGACTAATCAGGCTTGAAATGAAGACTTATGAGTTCTAATGTAAAATGCATTATCATTCTTCCAACAGAAAACCAACAATATTTATATAAACCTCCCAAAAGTTGGAGTATTATATGGAAAAGGGATGTGAATGTAAAAATGTAAATAATTAAAAAAAACAATACAATATTTGAAAGAACTAAGTATGATGAGAGAAGTATGCGATGGAGCACCATCCCGCTGCAAATTTTGACCCCTTTTATGGTTGGGAATGTAAGCAGTAGCTTATACTTCTTGATATTTTAGGCTATTGATATTGCCTTGCAACCAACCCTCCACCCTGCAAATGTCTCACATACCCCCATACTGGATGTAACCCCAGAC
>KN514163.1:0-11362 GCA_000787155.1 Scartelaos histophorus
ACAAGACAGATGCCCGCGTAACCCAACTTTTATTCCAGTAAAGCAAACCTTCAACATGAAATGAATGGGCGGCGATAACACATACGGTAGAGTTATGCAGCTGGGTCAGATCGGTAGGAAACTCTCTAATTCTTTTGCGCCGGTTAAATGGTTTCGCTATGTGGACGAGATTGCTTCGCTGCCGATTGTGTAACGTGTCCATTTGTATTTGCTCCAACAACAATTAGAAACGAAATTACACAACTTCACAGCCCGCGTGTTGAAAGTTGCTTGAGCCAGGTCTAAATATAACTGCTACAAAAGGGGGAGCGAGTATGTTTGCGCAGTAAATACAAAAGCGCGCAGGAGCTATAATATGAATTGGCTGCAACTGGATACATGTGACTAGGGGGCAAATGGATCTAATGGTAGTCTTAATGCCGGCCTTGAATAATGAGGCCTTTGTCTAATAAAACTGGAAAGCCTCCAAATACCTATAGGGACCTTGGCTAGTTAGAGCAATAACAGTCTATCAAAAGAGAAAGCAAAGTGATTACTTAGAGGGTAATAAATACGTGGTCCATGCAGGGGAGGACTCGGGGCTACTCGGCGGACAGACGGAGAGTTGGAGCGTGAGACAGGCACCGGGAAGCAAAGAAAAGAGGAAAAATATTGTTCTTTTTAAAGCTACGTTGGTTTTAATGAAGGATACAGTATGAAGTAGTGTGTATATAGTTAGGATGTAGCTGTTAGAGAATAGAGAGTTTAAAAAATGGTACTAAAGGCTCTCACTGCCCGTTCAGTCGCTGTTATCTTATCCTTCATCCTCAGAGGTATAATACTCCCTACAGTGGATGCATAGTCAGGCTGGGCTGTGTTAGAATAGAATGGACAGTGCTGTTTTAATGGTTCACGGGTCCGAAAGCTGAGCCGACGTCCGTTGTAAATGCGTTCCATTGCGACAGTCGGGGAAAATATGGATGCCCGAGAAAGTTGAATGTTTATTTTGTTCGCTTATGAATAGCACGTACAGTACGGAGAACGACGTTCGGGACGGGCTGAGTATAACTCACGAGGGCGACACCCGAGTCTCAAAGAACTCAACTGAACACTCAAGTACGGATCGCTCCTGCTAATAAATAGAGTCTGTTAGCCAACTTTAGCTGTCGGCGACTCATGACGATTACATGTTCAGAAAAAAACGTGTATCTACTGTTAAATGATGTGAAAAAAAGTCTAAATGTTGCTTTCGAAGACACTTTCTCTGCACGTACAAGACTTAACATATCAAAATGAGCACAAGACAATTCACGTTTACAGTGCGCGGTGACATTTTTGTTGTGATGTAAATCCGACCGACTCGTTCTGCACCGAACGAACCCGGGTTTGTGTTTCTACGATTGGATTGGCCGTTTCACTGCACTTTCTCTAGTCGGTCGTTTTTTCCCCCGAATGCAGCATGACTTGATATGACTTGATGGGATTGATGGGATTTTTTTTTTGTTTTGTTTTTTTTTTGTTTTACAAAACAAAGTAAATTATGGTAATCTGTATTTTCTCTTGCCTATTTACCCTCTTATGTTAAGGAACTTTTAAATCAAGACCAATATAAAGTACTTAATATACTGTTTTCAATCATGTTCATATAGTAGTTTTATATTCTAGACTGAAAAATGTAATTATTTTTACCAATAACATTAAATATGATAAAAATGTATATGTTTTTATTTTTTTTAAAGGGGAGGATATCAAAATCATGTATTAATAAAAAATGAAAAAAGGGTCAAAAAAAAAAAATTATAGGTAAAATAAAATATTCTAAGGAAGAAAACATGTCTGGATAAAGCTTTTATTTGTACTATTATTATTCTCATTATTACTCTTACTATTTTTAACTATGATTTTTTATGAAAATTAAAGAAAATCACAAAAAAGAATGCGGCATGGAGTTACCCATTCACACACGAGTACACACAAACACTGGGGGTAGGGTAGGTCAAGTGTCTTGCCCAAGGACACAACCACAACATTCATCTGCGGCAGAAAGAATCGCACTGCCAACTTGTAGATCTGACCGACCGATAATGTTTATATCCAGAGTGAGATTTGAACCGTCAACCTTTGGATTAGTGGACGGACATTTTCATAAAGTAAAAGTATTAAAGTACCTGTTTAAAATGTACTTAAAGAGTAAATTTTTAGAACGATTTTGATAAAGAATTAATGTGATTTCTTGATTTTTCTTGCCATTTTTGTGCATGTATTTAGTTTGCTCAAAGGTTTAAAAGAAACTAAAATTAAATGTGCTAAAAAATAAATCTCCGCCACTTTGGCAGGTCTCAAAAGGAAAATCACTTTTTAATTCTAAGTCCAGATCTAAAATGTAGTGGAGTAAAAGTAAAAAGTATCCACTGTAAAATTTAATTAAAACGTACTTTGCGCAACTTTTCTGCTGGATGGTTTGCCTAGAATGTTCCGTGATAGAGCTTTAGCCTATCTCGCGACAACTATAGGCTACATTACGGGTCAGATCTGTGGAGAGTCGCCCTTATTCACAGAGTTTTGTCGTATTTTTGTGCAATAAAATCACCTGTAATAATAAATACATATAAATGCTTGATAGATGTGATGAAATTTTCCAGGAAAAGCAATAACGTCTCCATGGAAACCTGCAGTCCACCAGAAAAGTTGCGCAATGCAGCTTTTAGTAAAGTACAGACGCCCAAATTCTGCAAACTTTTGTACTTTATTATCTTCCACCGCTGTACTTTTAGTTAGTTTTTTGTGACTTAAAGATCCACTGTGTAACTTTTGGTGCCAACTATTTGTCTCCATGGCGATTTAACTCCGAAAGTGTCAATTTATTCACAAAACAAACTCCAGTTGACTCCAGTTTGTATCATATTTGCACATCAACAGTCAGTTAGACAGAAAGACAGTTAGCGTGGTTACTGAAATAATGTGGCCGTTCTTTGATTACACTGTTTGGTTTTCCATTTGACATTTTTGCAAAACTTTTATGCAAAAAGTCAACAATCAATCGCAATATTTAGACTCCGAATAAACAAAACCAAATGCTCGGACGTTCAACTTTATAGCAACTCTCGCATGCGGAGACTTCGACGAGCTTTATTGATCTGTAAAGGTGATTATGTGGACACAGTAGCTCACACATCACAGTGTCATAAAATAATATTATAACAAAAAGCAAAAATACAAACTGTAATAATGAATTCAAAATGGTGTCAATATTGCATCCGTCAGTCCAAGACCAATTCTGGACGACGAAATGATGCGCAAATTATGTCCGATATTTGGATGTCCAACTATGACCACACTCGGACTTGGACTTGGAGACTTTTTTGGACGCGATGGAGTCAGAGGTGCAGGAAAATCACGTTATTAATGAGCGTAACGTTGAAATTATGTCTTTTTTGGGTCATTCACCTACCTCACTGCATAAAAATGTGACCTAAAATGAGTTTAAATTTAGCGTAGAAAAGACATTGCTTGGACTAGAATTATGGATGCACAAAAAGATTTTTCGGCGTTTCTTTTAGGGCTGGGTATCGATTCAAATCGCAAGAATCGATTCGATTCCAATTCTTAAGATTAAGGATCGATTATCCCGATTCGATTCTGGTTAGTGTTCTTAAAAACATTTTTTTTACCCTTAACCTGTTTTACATACAACATGTTAAAACTAGCATCAGATTGGCATTTAGCAGAAAATGATGCAAGTATTGGTAGTTCCTGATGGCTGTGAGAGTGGCTGTAGTACTGCGATGGAAACACTTCGCTATGTGCCTCACTCTCCCAAGCAGACGTGCAATATTCAGGAGTTTGAGACCGGCTTGTGAAGCGAGGTTGATTCTATGCGCAAAGCAGCCGACGTGAGTTAGACCCATGATCCGCACGCACCATATTAGCGCCGTTGTCTGTCACGATGGCGAGAGCAGCAGAGTCTATGGTGTGAGTGGCCACAACGTGAACACCATGGACGCGACTTAGATAAAAGTTTACCGGGGGAATAGGCTACTAAAAAATAATTGTATTTATATATATTTAATAATCGATTTTTGGACACGCGAATCGATATTGAGAATTTAATATGCGAATCGATTCAGAATCGGAAAATCGATCTTTTCAACACAGCTCTATTTTCTTTGCGCAGTTGGTATGTCGTGTAACTTTTCTTGTGAAGGGTTTGTCAGATGTTGGTCTTTTTGCTTTGTCTGGAATGTTTCGCAGTCTGGTATTAAACCTTTAAACCAAGTTACAGGTCAGATCTGTGGAGGGGCACCCTGCTCACAGTCAGAATCAATATTTTTCTAGGTATTTTAGAGCTTTAAAACCAGCTGGAATTTAATCAATGTAAAGAAGATTTTTAAAGTCGTATTGCAGAGCGTCCAGGCACATATCCATAGATTTCTCCCCAGTGAAAGTTGCATAGTGCAGCTTTAATGTGAGCCACTGTATGCATTTTTCCCGGGGCCAAGGGCAAGAGCCACAGTTGAGAAGGAACACCGAGTTCTGTGAAAATATTGCGTGTTATTCCAAATGACAAAACATCACTGACGCGTGAATGTCAACATTGTTTTGAATCCGAGAGAAGAGTTTAGGAGCCAATGGCGCACACACGGTGATGGCTTTAACAGACAAAGCAACGGAGCACACACACATCGCACACACATCGCACACACACACACACACACACACACACACACACACACAGCTTATAGCTCCCTGGGTTTAATCCAACACGTCTTCAGTGGAGTTTGGAGTTTGGTGTGGGAGTGTTTTTCGATCTTTTTTGACTTGTGGCATAGTTTTTAACCCATCCTAAACCACACACAGTTAGAAAAAGAAATAAAAAGTCAATAATTATTTGATTGATTAATAGATTTTTTTAAATTCATGCTAATACTAGTAATAATAATATGTGCCAATATTATAATCCAGAGTTTTTTCAATATTTTTTGGTCGAAATGGCAGATTATTAGATAGTAATTGGTCACTTTTACACTTTCAAGACACTTTATATCAAGGAACCATTCACCCGTTCACACACATTCATACACCAGTGTATGAATCTCTGTGAATAAGGGCGACTCTCCACAGATCTGACCCGTAACGTCGCCTATAGTTGTCTTGAGATAGGCTAAAGCTCTATCACGGAACATTCCAGGCAAAGCAAAAGACAAACCAGAAGAAAAGTTGCGCCATGTACGTTTTAATTCAGTTTTACAGTGGATACTTTTTACTTTTTACTACTTTTGAGAACGTGTATTTGTACTTTCTACTCCACTACATTTTAGATCTGGACTCAGAATTAAAAAGCGCTTTTCGTTTTTGATTTGAGACCTGCCCAAGTGGCGGAGATTTATTTTTTAGCACATTTAATTTGAGGTTCTTTTCCACCTTTGAGCAAACTAAATACATGCACAAAAATGGCAAGAAAAATTAAGGAATCACATTAATTCTTTATCAAAATCATTACACTTGTTCTAAAAATGTACTCTTTAAGTAAATTTTTTAACAGGTACTTTAATACTTTTACTTTTTGTTTTTGATTTGAGACACTAGTGGTGAAGCGGTTTAGGTGTCTTGCCCAAGGGCGCGACAAAGGTATTCATCTGTGGGACGTGGAATCGCACTGCCAACCTGTGGGTAAGTGACTCTGACAGCTCAGTCACTAATGTTTATGTTGAGACGCAGAGATTCAAACTGTCAAATGTCGAATTAGTGAAGAAATGCCGAGCTACTGTCGCTGCATTTTGACGATTACTCTGAAAACTCTGAAAAAGCGTCTTTGATTTACCAAAAGTTGTTGATGGACCTTTCCGATAACACAGATCATGGGAACTGGGAAGTCAGGTTTGGAAAGAGTTTAACTGGAAGGTCAAATTAAGATTCTTTAGAACTCCTCTCAAAACTTTTATTTCAAAATGTAGTGACAAATGCTGGAGGGACTGTGGACTTGTGGGTGATCAAACTGTGCCAATATACAGCATTTCTGGATCAATGTTAAAGGCGTTTTGCAAAATATATTGGCTGTCGACCTCTCGATTGACCCACTGATCTTTTTGCTTGATGCACTTCCTGATGGCCTTTCTCAAGATCAGTGCTTTCTGCTGCCTCTCCTTCTTATGACAGCAAGGAAAATGATCACAATCTACTGGCTGAAACTTGAGACACCGACTAATGTAATTTTAAAATGAATTTCTCATCACAATAAAGTGTTAAAATAGAACTTTAGCTGGTTCCTCTAATCAGAAGACCAGCCCAAATGAAAATATGCAGATTTTGTGATGCAACGGTGGTTGTTTTTACGCCTTATCTGGTTAAGTTTGCATAAATTACTGTGATTTATTACACTAAAAGACAAATACTATGTTAGATTAAAAAAAAAACAATGTTATAATGTGGTTCTTCATCACGAAGAGACCTGAAGTTTAGTTTTGCTTCATAGTATAAAAAGTTTCAAAAGGAGCGCTTCCTGGACCTCCAGAGGATGGTACACGGTAGAAAAAAGCAGAAAAAACACAGTGGTGTCTTTGGGGAAGGGAAGTCAGTTTAAAGATGCAAAAAATCCAAGGCACTCACCGGTTAAAATAAAAAACAATTTTTTGTTTTGTCCCCTGAGTAAAGCCATAGGCTGAAACGCGTCGGGACTTTAAAAGTTGTCCACTTTGACATGGCATAAATTTAAAAAGGCATTTTATTTTAACCGGTAAGTGCCTTGGATTTTTTGCATCTTTAGTTTTGCTTCATTCACATGTTTAACACACAAACCCTGCAGCAGATTTAGTTCTTTTCTCAAACAGAAAACCCTCCGTTCCACCTTGTGATGTCACGTGGTGATACAGGAAGTGCTCCACTGCGTTTTAAACTGCAGCTTCACTCGAATCATTTGGACGATTTCCACCCAGTCTGAACAAAAGCTCGACTTAACTTGAAAACTACCACGACATCGCAGAAGCATTTTGAGCTGCGAACGAAACAAAAGCAACTCCAGATACGTTTTTAATGAGGAAACGACATTATAACGTGGCTTAAAGCTCTTTTTTTTCCCAAGTCCCTCAAGAGACGCCAGGACTCCCTGTAACACTGGTTGAAAATCAAGGGAGCAGTGGTAGTGCTGACCAACAGGAAAAGGTCTAAGGGCTGCACAACTGGACACAACAACACGGCCATCAATTACAGCCGCGAGAGAGAGAGAGCGAGCGAGGGGAGGGCAGAGGGGAGTCCAATCAGAGAATTAGAGCGATGTGGAGGAGGACGGACCCCGGCTAAGTGACAAGACGGAGAAAATAACCGTGGGTCACTCGGGGGGGATGGGAACGGCGAGGTGACAGAGCGTAGTGAGTGATAGACTTCATCAAAATGGCCGCCTGGAGTTCGGGGTCCGCCCTGGTGCACTTGGGGCAAAGAGTGAAACGCCGTATGTGTGTGTGTGAGAGTGTGTGTGCGCTCAATCTCCAGTGACAGTGAACGATTCATTGCAGACCAGTGTGCAGAAAGAAAGACCGAAGTGACCAATATCTTCTCCGGGCCGGATCCATTTGAGCTAATGTATTAGAGGGGCAGCATCAGTGAGGGCTTCTGCTGACCGAGCACATGGAGGGACTCAAATGGCTTCCAGCGCCGTTTTTAGCCATGCCACCGATAAAGCAGCATTTTCTTAAAGACTCTGCGTTATGCAAGACTTTTTTTTTAAGCTTTCTTCCATGTTATAATGTTCAATCGTCGAAAAACATGTCTGAAGACGGTTTAGATGTTGTCCATGCACGTTGGAGTATTTTAGCGTTCTCTTCCAGGTCCTATTCAAGCTTTGGAAGTTTCTGTGCCCCACGCAAACCTGACGCGATGTGCAGTAGTTTCGTTAGCGGGATGATATAGACGTGGACGTAGCTAACGTGCTAACCCAAAGAGGAAGTTCATGTGTGGGCGCTTTTGGCTCCGACCGGCTTTGGCTCCCGTGGACTTACACTGGAGTATTGTGGCTCGTCTCTCTGAAGCTGCTGCTGGGATCCTCGTCATTTCGGTCTTGAAATGTTCGTCTTAACTTAACACGATCCTGATGTGTTTTCCCGCTATTTCTTCAGTTTAAAAACATTGTATAGACTATTCACTCTTATGTCAAGAAGCAGGAAGACGTTTGAAAAGAAGCGATTACAACTTCCTGTGTAGTTACAGACACCGAGTTCACGTTCCAACTGTGATACTGTTACGATTGTTTTTTTAAGAGCTTTAAATACGACTGAATTAATAAAAATTTGCTTTAAAAAGACCATGTAAACACTTAATTATCTCCGCCAAAGAGATTATGCGATCGAGTCGGTTTATTTATTTATTTATTTATTTGTCTGTGGACAGGATTTCTCGGAAACTACTAGACGGATCTTCATGAATTTTTTACCAGAGGTAGATCTTGGCCCAATGACGACTCCATTAAATTTTGGTGATGATCCGGACCTCGGACTTGGAATCTGGATGTGGATGTACAATCTTACTGAGATTTATCAGAAACTACTGGCCGGATCTTCATGAAATTGTCACCAGAGGAAGATCTTGGTGCAGGGACGACGCCGTGAAATTTTGGTGATGATCCGAAAATTTCATGAAGATCCGTCCAGCAGTTTCCGAGATATGCTACCAAAATTGTAATATGCTACCAAAATTCCAGATCCAGATCTGGATTCTGGATCTGGATCTACAAATTTGGTAGCATATCTCGGAAACTGCTAGACAGATCTTCATGAAATTTCATCCATGTCATCCCTTGGCGGCGATCAAAAATCTCGGATTGTTCCAAATGATTTTTTTCCTAATCATATTCGGAATTGAACATGTTCAGAATTAAACTTACTTCCGAATTAAGTGGTTGGTTTATTCTGTTTTGAAAGGCGATTTAATTTATTCCGCGATCATGTAAACATTTATTCCGCTTAAAAATAATTCCGGTCGTCATCTGACGCGATAACCCAGAGCAAACTTTGGTTAATACATTTTTTTTTTTGAAGAATAAAAGGTAACATGGTGATCTAGTTAGCAGTCAATACTCCGCTTTAAAATGATACCTGATTATGGCTTTACATGTGTCTTCGATTTATTTAAATATGTGCAGCTTCATAATAAACTAAATAAAATGTGTTACGATGACCTAAACTGCAGCGTAAACGATCGTACGTCTTGTAACACAAACTTACCCGTCAACAAAAGCCTCTTCACATCATCATCTTTCACATATTTGGTCTTTTTACTCCACGGACATCACCGACACCACCGGAAAAGTTACTCAGCGCACCTTTAATTTATCGCGGTGACATGAAAACCACACTCATTTGCAAAAAGAATCTCACGTCATCTTGCGGTTTGGAGTCAAAACTGTTTCTGACTCACTAACTTTCTAAATTTGCAACTATATTGATTAAAACTGTTACTGAGCATCACAAAACAGAACAAAACAGTCAAATAAAGGAGCGGGACTGGACTTTTTAGCAATTAGCTGCACGGTGCTTCTCCAAACTATGACGTTATTTCCTGCTCGATGTTATAATGTTGCTCGAGTTGTGTTTCTCCAAGTATTTTTGAGGTAACAACACTATAACATAACTTAATACGCAATATAAATATTTACGGGAGCTTTAAATTTGAACTTTTCTATTTATTCTTAGAGTGAGAATAACTGAAATACTGTGATGTTGCAAACTACATAGACCATGATCCTTTGCTCCGTTTCAGTGCAGCTATAAAGTCACTGCATTAAAAAGAGTAAAGTAGATATATATAATTTTGAGATTTAGATACTGTTTTATTACTTTTTTCGCAGTACAATGTAGGTTAAAAGCAAATAAATGACATGATGATACTTCGATTTAAGGACCTGAAGCTCCAGGACTTGGACTTGGACTTGGACTCAAAACCTGACTCGGTCCAACTTCTGCAGTCAAATAAAGGACAAGGCCTGAACTGATTTGATTTGCTGCTTGTTGTTCCTCCAGAGTTTGATTCTCATCCACTCTTCACTACGTTCCCACTATGTCTTCTTCCCTTCTTTCCTCTGTTTCTCTTTCTCACTCTCTCTTCCTTCACTCTGTTTCTCTCCTTCCCTTCTTCTTCTCTCTCTCTTTCTCTCTCTTTTCTTGACTCTCTTTTTTTCTCTGTTTCTCTCTCTTTTCTTCCCTTTTTCTTTCTCCCCTCTCTCTCTTGTTCCTTTTCTCTCTCACTTTCTTCCCTTTCTCTCGTCTTTTCTCTCGCTCTTCTTCTCTGTTGGGGCCACTGTTATCAGCATGGGCCACTTTCTTTCTTTCTTTCTCTTTTCTTGACTCACTCTCTCTCTCTCTTCTTCTCTCTATTTCTCTCTTTCCTTCCTTTTTTCTTTCTTCCCTCTCTCTCTCTCTCTCTCTCACCTTTTCTCTCTCTTTCTTCTCTCTCTCTCCCTTATCTTTCTCTCTTCTTTTCTGTTGGGACTACTGTTATCAACATGTGCCTCTCTCTCTCTCTCTTTCTTTCTTTCTCTCACTCTCTTTTCTTGACTCTCTCTTCTTTTCTCTATTTCTCTCTCTTCTTTTTTTCTTTCCTACTTCTCTCTCTCCTTTCTCTCTCTCTTCTTTTCTGTTGGGGCCACTATTACCAACATATTCCACTCTCTCTCTCACTCTTTCTCTCTCTTCCCTCTCATTTTCTCACAGTTTTCTTCTGTTGGGACCCCTGATAAACATGAGCCGCTCTCTCTCTCTCTTTCTTTCTCCATCTTCTTCCCTTTCTCTTTCTTCCCTCTCTCTCTCCCTCTTCTTTTCTGTTGGGACCACTGTTATCAACATGAGCCACTCTCTCTCTCTTTCTTCCATCTATCTCTCTCCCCTTCCCTTTCTCTATCTCTCTCTTTCTCTCTTACCTTCCTCTCTTGCTCTTCTCTGTCTCTTCTCTGTTGGAGCCACCGATCTCTCTCTCTCTCTTTTCTTCCTTCTCTCTTCCATCTCTCTCTTGTTTTCTCTCTCTCTCTTTCTTCCCTCTCTCTTTCTCCTTTTTCATTCTCTCTCTTCTTCTCTGTCAGGGCAACTGATAAACATGTAGCAGTCTCTCTCTCTCTTTCTCTTCTTCCCTCTCTCTTTCTTCCACCGTTCTCTCTTGTTTTCTCTTCTTTCCTCCCTCTTTCTCCTTTTTCATTCTCTCTTCTTCTCTGGTGGCACTCTCTCTTTCTTTCTCTTCTTCCCTCTCTCTTTTTCTTCCATCTCTCTCTCTCTTTCTTCCCTCCCTCTTTCTCCTGTTTCATTCTCTCTCTTCTTCTCTGTTGGGGCCACTGATATCAACATGTGCCACTCGTCCTTGAGTAAAGCCCTTCTCCCCAGGACTGCCCAGCCTGTCCCCTCTCTCT
>JACN01150503.1:0-16131 GCA_000787155.1 Scartelaos histophorus
GGAGAGGAGGGAGAGAGGAGGGAGAGATAAGGTAGAGAGGAGGGAGAGACGAAGGAGAGAGGAAGGAGAGAGGAGGGAGAGAGGAGGGAGAGAGAAGAGGGACAAAAGATCTTACTTTGAAGCCAACACAGACAGCAGGGTTCAGGGAAGACAGCAGCGTAAATAAAGCTGACTGCAAATGACTGTAATAAATATATGTGATAAAAGACAGCGCAAACAGAGCGGGCCAGGCATTTTAAATCGTCTAATAGAGTTCACGCTGTTGTCCATTGTTCCTGTGTGAGTGCAGTGTGTGTTTGTGTGTGTGAGTGGCCGGTGATCAGAGAGGATGTTGGCACAAATTGACAGCCACATTTTGTTCGCTCACCCTATGCAGCTTCTTAAAAACCTTATATTTATATTTGGCTTATTTTAAACGGTTTGTGGTGGTCCAGTGTTATTCCTCACTTACCTCATGCATTCTAAACATCCTGATTATTCACCACAATGAGTTTATAAGCACTTAGAAGCACATAAGACTAGTTGGGTGTCTTAGAATCCAACTCCAACGAGTTGGAGAAGACTGCCCAAGGAGCCCATCTACAAATGCCTTTGGATGTTTTGTTTTCCCAGTCTCTTTCTGAACGATGGTAGAACAGCAGTCAGTGTCTATGGTGTTTTTATTACAAAAAACCCTCAGCGGAGGTGATCGGCGGCGGCATGTCTGGGTCCATGACATAATTCAGAGGTATTCTGAGTTTGTCCAGTTTCATCACCTGCTTCTACAGCTCACTTAAGGATGACCATTGCTTTCAGTTGTACTTTAGTCTGCCCAAGGCCCAGTTTGATGAGCTGCTGTCATGCATTGGTGTGTGGATAAGCTACACTGGAGCATAGTCATTGATTGATTGACACCAACAGCAGATCCAAGCCGCGCTGATGCACCGCAGAAGCGCAGAACGCTCTATACATGCATCCAACATACCAACATACAATTTGTGTATAAATTCAACATCATGGAAAGAAAACAGCTTGAGACACCAGAGAGGACTTTTGCTGACACTGGGTTGGGCAATTAATCCCTTGTCCCTTGTTTATCGCGGGGTTACATTCCAAAAATAACTAATGATAGGCTTTATTTTTGTACAATTATTATATAGGTTTTAAGGCTGTAAAACCCCTCATCACACACTTCTCAGACAGGAATTAACATTTTCTCAGATTTCTCTCTTGTTTAAGCACTCTCAAAGTTCAAACATCAGTAGCAACCTTTCGGGCCGAGCTGTGTGGAGCGCTGCCGTCCGACAATACTCCTCACTTTCAATCTAGTGGGCCGAGTTGTGCCCCTGGTTGCCAAGACTGACTGGGGGCCAAATGGTGCCGGAAAAGTCCAGGGCCATTTTTTGGTCCTAACCCTACATACATACAGCGTACATTCAACATTCAACATTCAACATACATTCAGAGTCCCACTTCTGGCAATCGAACAGTTATGCAAAGTTGGCTGAACTCATTCTGTATTATACAGAACCCAACACAAAGGAGATTGACAGTGGCCTGCAGTCCCTTAGCCAATCAGGACGCGAAACACAATGCACATTCATACTCTGTAAAAACATTCAAAATTACACACACACACACACACACACACACACACACACAAATCCGCAAAACAGCGATGCCGCAAAAGGTGAACCGGGTTATAGCGAGGGACGACTGTATGAATAAAAAGTTTTCTCCTGCCTTTACACAGAAGGATTGAGAAATGCTAAATCAAACAACTGTCAATGCACAAACAATAAAACGCATTCTAATTAAATGCATAATTGATAGGTTTAATGAAAAGATACAAAACATTTCTATGAGACGTTATGCAAACGGCTGACAACAATCAGCATGTACTTTCCCAAGAATCTGATAAACTTAATTGATGAACTATTTCAGGAGCTGCATTTGTTGTGGAGGTTATGGATGATGTGTTCTTAAGATACCTTCGGGTGCAGGTCAAGTCTGGAGATTTATTTATATAGACCCTATCTGTTAACCTCAAATGCTTCCAGGGCTTTGCTACGTGTGCGATAAAAAGGGCAGCCGGACTGAATCAAAATAAACCACCATCACTCCATGTTCCCAATTTGAAATCTTTTGTTGCGTCCTATTCACGGAGCACACGTCTCATCTCTCCACATGAGTAGAAGTAAAAGACGAGGCAAACAGATGCAGGTGTGGTGGGCGATGGTTGGCGATGCTGGAGCACAAAGCTAACATTCAGCATGGATCGGGCTGAGGGAAGACTGCTCTGTTTGTGTGTGTGTGTGTGTGTGTGTGTGTGTGTGTGTGTGTGTGTGTGTGTGTGTGTGTGTGTGTGGGTGTGTGTGTGTGTGTGTGCGTGTGTGTCTGCATGTGCGCGTGTGTGCGTGCGTGTGTCTGCGTGTGTGTGCGTGTGTGTGTGTGTGTGAGCATGTTATCAAGCTGTTCCCATGACACCACACACTTGTTGTGGAGCATGAAGTTAGACAACAGCTCCTACCAACTAATAGTACAATTACTGATGGTCATTTTTTTACATTAGAAACCTTTTATTGGCTTATAACCGCGCAATAATGGTTTTACTTGCGTTTTCTTTTTATGGACCTTTATACAAACTCCACAGACTATATTGCTCCGCACCAGAATCAAACCTAAGACTTTTGTACAGTGAGTTGAGAGTGCTACCTGTTGTACCATTGAGTCGCCCATCATAATCGTATTTTGTATGATCATGTATATTTGAATAACTTTTTTCATTTTAGGCTTAAGTGCTCAGAAAATTCCCATTACCACATACCCCCAAACTCTACCCACTACTCTGAACTCCCTTGTGAGAATTCAAAAATTCAAATTCTGGACTGTTTTAGATTAATATGAAAGTTTTGGGTACCAATTAGGTCCATCTTTAGCTCATCACACTTAGTTTCTATTGAACTTTTTCAAATTTTACAATGCCAGGTCTGCAGAAATATATGTTTAACGTTTATATTAAGCATTTTTTGTGGCTTTATTATGTACATGAATTGGCTACGACCTTAAAAAATGTCATGTGGTGCAACCGAGAATAACCTTAATTTTTTTTATTTTCTAAAACATGGTTGGGATATTCATCCGAGTTCTTAGTAATATGAACATGATATTGAGATTTGAAAACATGAAAATATGAGATTTTTAAAAAATGGACATACTCAGACACGCTTTGTTTTAATATTATGGGGGAAATTTCATGTGGGACAACAAAACACTTCAGAAAACATTCCAAAAAAGAAAGAAAAAAATATATTTTTCATTTTAAAGAAGTCTAAAAATCATCGTTAAGGGCTGGACGATATCACCACATGACATTTGAACACTTTAAGTACAAAAAACATGCAGAATAATGATTTATGGAAAAAAAGAGACTTGGTTCCATGGAGGTCAGAGGTACTACAGGTATGTAGGGAATTAAGAAATTAGATCCTTTTTAACTAAAGAAATTGGAAGTGGACATGAGCCATCTCATTGACCCATGTATGAAGCATGAATTTAGAGCCTCTAATATTATTCATTTACAGAAGCTTTTTCAGTCAAAAGTGAAGTGAAATTGGGTGGACCTCCCCTACGCAACCAATCGACTCTCATCATCTCACTATTTCTTACATTTGTTTAATAATTAGATCAAGACAGCTTTTTATTGTCAAATATTTTCGCAATTTCAGATCTTACCTTGAGTTTTAAATCCAAATGGAGGCATAAAATTGCTGACTTTCCCGAGCCGCTTGAAGTTCCGGTCGAGAAACATGGGTGCTGGCTTCACAAATCTGAAAGAAAAACGATGCACACACACAGTTAGGACAAGCCAAAGTCTGAGGATGACGAAAAGCACCCTGTACAAGTGTTTCTTTGCAACACTTTGGAACGCTTTGGGACTGATGAAGTTGGGTCTGTCAGAGCGAGGAGACTGGAGCTTGGCCTGTGGACTCCTCAAAGACACAAACCTAAACTACAAGAGACACTGCTCTGATAAATGTGTACAGACAACATACTTGGACCTCAGGGCTGGTGGTCCACAGACTGGGGCAGGGTGCCTCGATAAACAGGGAGAAAACTAACATTTGTCAGTGTGGAATAAAAATAATCTGCAAAAACATGGGGTGACTTATGCTAAATTGTCCCTCTGAGCGTTTACATACACTCCCAGTCAAAGTAGGGACAACGATAATGATGTCCAAATCTCTCAATAAGATACTTCCACAATATGGATCTAATGGTACGATATTTATTGCGATTTTGTGTGGAGGCTAAACAAATTGTGAATATGCTACATTTTGCACAGAGACTTATATTTCAATAATATTGTAGTAGCACGTTGGCTGCAAAAGTTTCAAAAAGTCCAATGGTATTCCTCGCTTTCCATAACACACTGCCAACAACAGCTAGCATGTTAACAGTGCACTTCTTAGCTTACAGAAGGTAAAAACGCTTTATTAGTAGATGCCGAGTTTCATTACTACATTGCGTGAAAACTTTCCAAAAGCATCACTCCAAGTTACGGAATGTCACAGATGAGCTCATGTCTTTCCTTATCCGGTGTCTCTTTGATTAATCATGTCCTGAAAATCAAAAGACCCCATTTCCTGCCTGTACCTCCCCTGACCCGCCACAGGGCTACGTGCTACCCCAGCCCACGAGGACTCAGGATGGATGTCTGTTATTGTGACCCCCTCTCCGCCTGGATCATGTTAGCACGTGTGCAGGTTAGCGGCTAACCTGACAGTGTTTTGGTGTACGGCTTGTTGTGATCATTCCACACGAGACGCAGAAATCTACTGAATCATTTTGTTTATGCAGCAGAGCAGTTACAGGAATTGGAGTGTCTGATTGGCTGATGGGCCTTGCTATAACAATGGACTACCTGGCACTTGTAAAGACGAGAAAAGCATGCGCCCTCTGTAAACACTGATGAGAAAACCATAAAAAAACTAATGGCATACTAATGTTGGTAATAGTCTTGTCACATTAACAAAAGGCAGACTGCACAATCCTCGCAGGCATCTCAACAATTCAAAGCCAACTTATATTTCTCTTGGCTCAGTGGCTTGGTAATGGTAAATCCCACTGTGAGTTTCCCAGAAAACAATGCAGTCTGCAGAACAATGACCAAACATGGCTGACATTGTGAGGAGGCATTCCTAAAGAGCTACAGTCCTACTCAAAGCTTCTAATCGATCTTTGATTCTAGCATTATACAACAGAGACCCTGGGCTGCGGTTTGCTTAGTCATACAGTTTTCAAAAAAGGACGGCTTTACTTTCCACTTAAGTAAATAAAAATAATAAAATAAAATCTCCAAAAAATAATCCTGAATTTCAAAGTTCCAATATTCTGCTATTTTCTGATTTGGGTTATAGTGTCACAAACAGACCTGAAGTTCATCATCTTCTCTACTGAACTAAAGGTAAAATGCAGCTGTTAACTTGAAAACTTCCACTACATGACATTGCAAGGTGGAACAGAGCATTTAGAGCTTTTCAGATTTAGACAGAGTAATAATAATAAATAAAGAATTACTCATATAAGTCAATGAGACAGTGAAGGTGTATGGAGTTTAAAAACACAGTGGAGCACTTTCTGTATTATCACATGGCATCACAAGGTGAAGTGAGAGAACTTGGCCTAAATATGCAGGATTTGCATGTTAAACTTATGTGAATAAAACAAAACAGGTATGTTTTAGACGAGGAATAACATTTTAACATCGATCAGAAAATAGCGCAATATGACCATAACATACTACCAACTGGATCTGAAACCAATTAGCTAAAGTGTGTTCAATGTTTCAATTTCTGCAGCCAGTCAAACCAAAAGGAAAACCATTAAAGCCAGGATTTGTGAGGTGAGACAAAGCGCGCTATAAATAAAGCCAGTGAGCTTTGACCGACAGCCAGTCCCTCACCACCTGACAAGACACAGAGAGGGGGGACAATGTGGTCATTTCCCCAGCAACGGCACATCTCTCCTGGGTCATATTTTCTTAACCACAGCCTCCCTTCAGGTTCACTGCCAGGCTGTGATTTAGGGCTCCAATACAAACAGTTTGGGACAAATTCTGTGGAAAATGAATTGGATTGAGCAGGGCAGGGCCTTCAGAGAGGAAGCCGGGAGTCATTACAGCCAGAGCCACAGGAGTTAAGTAGGTTTTCTCAACTATGGCCTCTTTCATAAGGATGGTTAGGATTATTAGCCAATTTCGTTCGAGTTACTGGTGGAGGAGGGTGGAGTGAGTGACCGATTCAGGGTGCAACAGAAGAGTAAGCGTGAAGCACGAGGCTAAAAACAATAGCTACTGATTTCACATTTGAACTGCTTCTTCGTATTGGCAAGTTGAAGACCCCATACCCGATTTTCCCATGTATTAGAGAAAAAGATAGACAGATATATTATATAAGCAGCTCTTACAAGAGAGAAAGAGAAAGGGATGGAGAGGGAGGGAGAGATACTCTGTTGATCCAGAAGGAAATTTATATATTGCATATGCAACAACATTTCCACTGTGCGCCTCAATGGCCTTTGTGTGTCAGTGCAGTTTAGCATGAGGACTGGTCAGGGAGGGTGAGCAGATCCTGTTGAAGAGCCAGAAATGTCCCTCCACTGTGTCCTGCAGCATCACAACAGTATCCAGGGGGTGCCAAGTGAGAGTTGCTGATGAAATGGTGAATGGTGAAGTGTTTCCTGTGGAAGATCTTCTGCCACAGATGGTGTAAAAAGCTTGTAGCATCTCAAATGTCTAGTTGAGGAGCTCCTCGGCTATCTCCTCAGGTAGACTCTTGCATTTTCTCCATGGACATGGGAAAAATAACCAGCTGATGCACAAAATCCAACAGCCTCTTACTCGTGTGATTTGAACTACACATGCTGCACTTCTTAGTTGGTTAAAAATCCATAATATGATGTTAAAAAACTGAAAAAAAAAAAAAAAAACTTCAAAAGCTGTTTAGTGTGTGAGCCACAAAAGCAGCCAACCATGATGGTCAAGAAATTGTGACAACAAAATTGTGATCAGGTAAGTGGCTCATGGACTACTCTCACTGAACAGTGATGAAACAATGAAACAAAGCACTACTCCAGGTATGTTTCTGTTGATTTATACCAATATTTTGAGATAATATTACACAATCCAAAGTCAATTTATTGCAGTATCGACAAGGCACCCCACTTGCACCACAGTTCTTCACGGAGGAGCTTGTTAATGGCAGCCAGAAGTCAGAGAGAGCAGCTGTGACCTGAGGTGGGAGGAACAGACACGTGCTGATCATTAGATCTATTACAGGAGGTCATGGTGACCGCACAGCCCACACTACAGGATTAAGACATTAAGGTTCATAGTAATCAAGTGGACTGTTAGGTCTGTTTATGGAATATTTTTTATTATTGTTTCTGTGTAATAAATGTGGGTGTTTTATAGGACTATGTGCTTTTGTAAATTTATAATTGGATTTGCAAAAAGCAGAGGAAACTAGAGCTGCTCAATTATGGGAATAATAGAACTCATGATTATTTAAATTAGAATGGCTATTACGATTTTTCAAACACTTCTTTGCTTTGAGAAAAGTTGTTGCATCTGTAAACCTATAATGAAAAATAAAACTGACAAAATGAAAGTAGGCGACATATCTCACAGAAATCAAACGTTTCAACTTTTCCACTCAAAGAAATGTGTAGTACGTGCGCAGTGAACTCACTTGAGGGTTATTATTCATCTCAATTACACAATTTTGGTAATCAAATAGAGCAATCATGATATTTGTAATTGACATGTGACTAACTGCACAGCCCTAAAGGAAGTTATTTCAAGCTTATAAAAATAAATGCACTAAAACAAGTGAATCCATCCAAAGCCTTATGTCTGAACCACAGGTGAAGTGAACTAACGGATTGTGTCGTCACCATAGCATATTTAGCGTTCGGGACTAGTCAAATGAAGCTCACTGAGGCTAGCAGTTATAGAAGCGAATTTGGAGCCAAGTTCCATTCGTAAAAAAAAAATAAAAAATTTGAACTTACAAAATAGTAAAATCAAAACACCAGGAACATGTAGAGCAGGCTGAAAAGTTTTAAGACCAAAATGACAAGTTTCACAGCAGTCGTTACAAAGAGAGGGACAAGGGACTGACAAGTGAAGGTTTTAATCAGGCCATGTATTAAAAATGTAAATGCGTCAGGGCTTGAAGGAAACACTTCTATATTGGTGTGGAACCTTTTTACAGGTTTAAGTTCAACACATGCAAATTATTCTCCAATTACTTGTAACTCTAGAAAATGACTAGAGAGCAACTGAAGTGGCTGGTAAAACACTATTATAAATAAAGCAGAGCCAATAGTATGCCAATGCAGAAAACAAGCTGCTTTTCTTAGCTTCGTCAATATGAAGGGAACAAAGCTCTACACATCAAGCTGAAAATGACAGCTCGCAAAAATCTCGAAGACTTCAGAGGGGCCGTGTGGGTCGCACCAGGAAGTAGATGAGTCAGACAGGAAGTGGCCGTGGCTTCAGAGAGACGGCCTCAGAGGATCAGGATGTGCTCGGGGGGAAAACGAGGCCACAAAGATCCCTTGTCCGGCGGGCGCGTTGTTCGGACAGAGGAGAGGTCTTGTGGTGTGGAGGATGACTGGGACATGACAGAAGGATGAGGAGAATGTGGAGGGCGCTCTGTTTTGGACCCAAACTCCTTCGGGCCACGTCAGCCTCAGCACTGACATCATCGCACTGCAGGCGCTTTTGCTGCTATCAAAGAGGCTACGAGGCATGGGCTTCTATGGACCAAAACAAGGCAAAAACAATCCAAAAACGTGGACACAAGCAGCCCGCAAAAGCAAATTCCTTTCTCTTTAAAGGGCCCGTATTATTCCACCTTCTGATCGGTTATAATGTCGTTTCCTCATCACAAACATACCTGAAGTTGTGTTTTGTTCACACACGTTTAACACACAAATCCTGCATATTTAGGCTCTTTTTTCAAATGCCCCAATGTGTTTTTTTAACTGCACACACCGTCATTGAATCATTTGGAAAATTTCAGACCAGGAATTTCCAATCTCTACTGAACTAAAGGTAAAAGGTAGCTTGAAAACTACCACTAGACGACGTCATAATGTGGAACAGAGCATTTTGAAATTTGGAGATGCAGATAAATTAATAAAAGAGGATTACTTAAACACGTGTGAATTAAACAAAACACAACTCTTGCATGTTTTTGTCACAGCATTTTAACATGACTTAAACCTCACAAGAGTCATTTTTGCTTAATCCAGACACTCCAAAGAAGTAAAAACTGCATGAGGAAAAGTATAGATAAAAGGCCTTTAGTTAAATGTTTCAGACACAACTGGCCTTCATCTGGGCTTAGTTAAAATAATAAAGATCATAAATAAATTGTTGTGTTTGAAGGTTTGATCCTTTTTTCCATGAGCACCCTCTACCTGTTCTCACCTGCAGCAAACAGCTACATTTTTGTTTTTTTCAGTGATTTGCTTAACCCTTCCTCTTTAAATCAAAATAAATGTAAAGTTGGACATAGTAACATCCCTAGAGCCAGTCAGTGTGAATGCTGTAAAGCGTAAAGTGTGTAGTGGTGCTCACTTGGGGTAGATGGTGGCCATTTTGGCTGCTGCATATCCCGGCTTACACGCTCCTTCACTCAGGTTCCCGTACTTGTACAACAGCTCCGCCGGCCTGTGGGTCCAGATCAGAAACACGATCAGTCAGCATTCTCATTAAACTAACAAGGGAAAAAGAAAACAGATAAAACTATATGGTAGAATCTGCCATTATAGCCCCACTGTGTAACATTTCAGCCAATAAATAGAAAGTATAACGACTTCATTTCATTATGGGTTTTTTTGTAGTTCAAAAATACTATTACAACCACTAGTGCAAGTTAACAGTCAGTTCTATGGAGCGGCGAGCCTGTTCACAGCTACGCATTTTGAAAAAAGTATTACATTTTAGAGTCTTGATTAGCTGAAATCTTATGTGATGGGGTTTTAAAGCTCCAAAATCAGGATGTTGTGACCTTTCTTGTGGTTTTTAACATTTTACTACAAAAGATTAAAACAATTAAAGGGGCAGACTCAACATTTTTAGCTTTTTTAGAGTTTTTTTCCCCTCTTGTATGTTTGTTAAATCTGTCTTGCCCCAGTACAAATGTATTATACAAGCAGCTCTCAAGGTCAAAATAAGTCAGATACGTCCTGTCTGGAGCCAATTATAAAACAATAAAATGGTTTATAATCAGGAAGTGCACATTTACATAGTAGTTGTGAGGGTAAATGTTCACACTGGTGTCTGAGAGCTGTGAAAAGAGCTTATAAACTCAGTGTGGTGAGTAATTAGGATGTCAGGAATGCGTACGGTAAGTGAGGAATAACGTTGGACCACTGCAAACCGTTTAAATGAACTAGTTTAGCTTGTTTCTATGGAGATGTCATTGCTCTGCCTGGAATGTTCCACAATATGACATTAAACAGCTCTACTTTACCTTACATTTATTATATTACAGATGGTTTTAAAGCTCAAAAATACAGAGAAAAACAGAGATTCTGACTGCGATAGAAAGGCTTAACACCATACTTTGAAACAGTCTAGACAAAGCAGTAAGATCTTCATGAAAAGAAGGATTTGATGCCAAAAGTTGCGCAATCCAGCTTCAAATAGACGGTAAAAGTCAAGTACAGCAGCTTGGCTCTCCATCCAATTATAAAACGTGAACACAACCCATTATCAAGATTATCAATTAACACCGACACACAGCTTAGTCAGAGCCGTTTGTCAAACAGGCCTGGGGCGGGTTTAGAAGTCTGTATTTTCGCCTGCGTGTGGTACCAAAAGGGAGTGGGAGCTTGTTCAAATAATCACTGTCTAAAAGTGTAGCCTCCCGATTACCAGCTCCATCATTAATAACCTGATGTATGCCGTGAATGCAGTTTAAATAAACAGAGGAGGGGGAGCGCGCTGTGAGTTGGCGGGGTTGTAAGCGCAGCCTGTTTGTACTCTTCTTTTACATTTGGCCTTAAGGCTGCATTGTGTAACGTTTCTGGTGGAGGGTCCGTCAAACGCTTTTCTCCGTGGAGATGTCATTGCTTTGTCTGTAATCTTTCACAGTATGGCATTAAACTTCTGTACCTATATGGACCAAACCAGGCCAAGTAACAAGTCAGATCTATGGAGAGGCGACTCCGCTCACAGTCAGAATGTATGTTTTTCGAGACAATTTTGAGCTATTCACAGTCAGTGTATGTTTTTCGAGACAATTTTGAGCTATAAAACCACCTTTATTTGAATAAATGTAAAATAGAGCTGTTTAACGTCATACTGTATGTACAAGCAGGTGATGGACCCTCCTCCAGACAAGTTACACAAGGCATCTTTAACCTTTCTATCTTCATGGAGACCTAACCAGTCAAAGTTACAGGTCAGATCTGTGGAGAGGTGGCCGTGCTCACAGTAAGAATGCCTGTTTTTCTAGGTATTTTTAAGCTACAAAACCACACATAATTGAATAAATGTAAAGCCGAGTGTACACTGTGCAGTTGTTGGTGCTTTCTGAGCCAGTTTTTCCGCTTGTTCGACTGATCTTGGGATTGGGCCGAGTTTTGGCTTAATCGTGTGTCGTGCTTTGTGTAGTAAACATGGGGTAAGAAGAACCGATTAATACCTTACAACCAGCTCCTGATCGGCATTCGTAGGTCGCATGAATCTTGAGCAGAGAACTTTTAAACCCTGCAATTTGGTCGTACAGTTTGAGCTGGGGCTGAATGAAATGATCAAAAATATTGCAGTGTACAGCTTAAGGAAGAGGCTTTTTCAATGTCATACTGTGGTCCATTCCAGATAAAGCAATAACATCCCCATGGAGAAAAGCATTCAAGCGACCACCAGAAAAGTTACACAATGCATCTTTAATGCGATCTTGTCGCTCAAACTCACGTGGCGGACACTATAAGCGGGTGGGGTAGGTGTGCTTGGCTAACGGCTCTAATGTGACTGCGTTGTATTGAATGGTTGCTGATAAACAGAGCAGATAAAAGTCAGTCATCAGTGTTTGGGTGGATGCATTAGCACAGGATGTTGGGGCAGGTCCAAGCCCACAAACACACGCCGGCTGTGGGGTGGAATAAGGAGAACGCTGGGTGATCTATTCCAGGGACTCGGGCCTTATAGCACACCAATATAGTTTGTGTCTAACTAGAGAGGCATTTAAAAGGTGCACTGTGTAACTTTTCTGGTGGAGGGTCCGTCAACTGCTTGTTTCTATGAATAAGTCATTGCTCTGGCTGGAATGTTCCACCGTGTGACATTAAACAGCTCAACCTTGCATTTATTCAATTACAAGTGGTTTTATAGCTCAAAAATACCTTGAAAAACAGGAATTCTAATTGTGTGCGGGGTTGCCTCTCCACAGATCTGACCTGAAACTTTGTCTGGTTTGATCTCTGAACCATTCCAGACAACGCAATAACATCTCCATGAAGAAAAGCATTTGACAGACCCTCTACCAGAGAAGATACACAATCAACTTGAAAGCAATTCCATGCAACTTTCTGGAGGCGAAGTGAAAGAGCTGCATGATTCCATGGAAGTACAAAGGTAAAACCAGACCTCAGAACATTCTCCATGGAGTTAAGATACATTTTATGCGATGCTCTAGAAGATAAAGTTAAAGGAACATGATTCCAAAGAGACAAGCCTCCTCCAGGTCAAATAAGAGTCAGTTTGGCAGGTATAAGGTGTTTTTATATCTTTTTCCAGTGCAATAAAAGCATAAAAATTGAAAAGAGGAGTTGATTTTAGTCTATAAGCCTCCTCCAGGCCAAATAAGAGCCAGTTTGGCAGATATAAGGTGTTTTTATATATTTTAAAAAGCATAAAAATTGAAAAGAGAAGTTGATTTTTGTCCATTTCTGGCCATAAACAGCCAAGACTAAATCAAATACGAATTGCAAAATGTAGAACTTTCTGCAGATAAACAGTCACCATAGTTTGTTACCATTGGCCGTGTAACATTAGCAAATATGTTGATTAGTTGCTCTGACTCCACACACATGCGCGTGCCGTTTGAAGCCTTGTGTTTAATGGCTTATCTGCATCAGCTATGGCCAGCGCATACTTGTGTTCTGTTCATGGGCAAGGCACTGCAACCGCCTCTCCGTATGAATGTGGTGTGTGGGTGAGTGACAGATTTTTCTGAATCTGTGTCCGAATATGGCGGCAGTTGGACTAATGATGGTTGGGACTAGACACATAAATTCCGCGATTCAGTTTCCAGTTTTGGTCTCGGTATTTTTTATTTATTTGATTTCATATTTTTGTTTAATTTCTAGTACTGCTTTTTGGAACTGTAAGAGATGTAACTCAGCAACTCGTAACTCTTTTTTTGTCCAATCCTAATATAAACATTTGGAAAAACATCTCACAAGATCACTTTTCTCTTGCGTGCACGATCTTGTAACAATTTTGTCTCACGAGATCTTGTGGCACGAGATCTTGTCTCCTCTGTACGGGCCTGGATTAGCTCATAATTTTACTACAGGAAAATGTGTTTCAAGGCAGGTTGGACAACTCATTTTACTGCTTATTTTGGAGTTAAGATCATCCTGTTGAAGATTTTACTAAAGATTTTACATTTGTTATTCCAGTTTGGCAAATTTTTAGGTTTTCATTTTATTTTTAATTTTAAGGCAAAACTGCTCTAATGTACACGGACATTTTTCTGATACTTAATTTCAACGAAACAAAGGTGTTTTCTCATATTTTTATCCGTCAAATATTTATGTGCGTCTTGTGCATAATTTGCATATAGACCTTCGGACAGAATTCTCCCAGAGTAATTTTGTTAACTGTCTACTTCTACTTCTTCACAAATTGCTTCTTGATTGGTGTAAAGCTATGATTTATATTTACAAGAGATATTATTCTACCAAATTAAGAAAAAACTGAGAATCATCTGAACCCATCAAACACACTTTAAAGCGGCTGTAACCAATTTTTGTTTTGTATAAAAAGCTGCTCTTAGGGTTAAAATGAGGCTGTTGTGTTCTGTCTGCATCCAATTACAAAGCCCTTTATCTTCTGAGAATCAGGAAGTGTATTATTAGCATGCAAGTCATTTGTAGCCTCACTCTGGTCTCTGAAAGTTGTTTATGAAAGTACTTATAAACTCATCAAGGTGACTAATTATCATGTGTTAAGTATGTGAGAACTAACTGGATGGATGCTAATCGTTTTAAATAAGCTAGTCTTGTTTTTTGTATTTGTAAAGATCAGATGTATTTTTACAGCACCCTTAAAGGTCCGATATTGTTTTGTTTCATTCACACATGTTTGAGTAATCCTTTATTATTAGTCTGTCTACATCTCTAAAGCTCAGAATGCTCTGTTCCACCTTCTGATGTCATGAAGCGGCAGTTTTCAAGTTAACCTTTTACCTTTAGTTCAGTAAAGATTTGCAATTTCGGGGCAAAAATTATCCAAATGAACTGTGTGTGGAGTTTAAAAGTGCATTGTGTAACGTTTCTGTTGGAGGCTCCGTCAAATGCATGTTTTCATAGAGATGTTATTGCTTTGTTTGGAATGTTTCACAGTACCTTTCTAAGTTCATGGAGACCAAACCAGGTCAAGTTACAGGTCACAAGATAGACGGCAGAAAAGCTTGGCCAAAACTATATCTAAAATCTTAAAATTACATCTTATAACACTTAAATCTACAAGAAAATGACTTAAAATAGTGAAACTACTTGACAAGTTCTCATAAAATAAACTCCCTCTGGACTAGAATAGCAGACTCAGAACTAGTAAGTAGATAATAAATCTGAAAACAAGATGAATGACCCGAGATAAGTTTTAAAATCTTGGCCAGATCAGAGAAATTTGCAGTTTAAAGCGGTTTAATGTCATACTGTGGAACATTGAAGGCAGAGCAACGACATATCCATAGAAACAATCAGGTGACGGACCCCCAACCAAAAAGTTAAACAGTGCACCTTTCAAACACAATGGAGCGCTTCCTGTATTTCCACATGACATCATAAAGTTGAACAGAGTATTTTCAGTTTGAGAGAAGAACTCAGTCCAAATCTGCAACATGTGTGAATGAAATAAAACACAATGAAGAAACATTAGAACATTAAATAGTAAAATATGGGCCTTTTAATCAACTTTTTATGCATTTATAGCACTGTAATCGAGCCTAACCGCTAACCACTAACAGGAAAGCGGTTTAGAATGGGGAGTGTCAAGCCAATTTATTCTGGTGTACACACAACAGGACCCACACGTCGGTCTGTCAGCGCTAAAGGCCCGCCGAGCCAACAGGTCCTCGCCCTGACGCCGTACAGCTGCTAGCGTGGCCCCTCTACGTTCGCCCATAACTCATAACCGCAATCAAACCTGCGCATTTGTCATCCGCGTGCGTCCGCCGAGGAACTGCGTGTTTATTTGAAAAATCAGGCGAGATTAATCGGCTGAAAGTTTACTTCTCCACGTTTCCCGTTGGGGCATTGATCACCCTGTACGTGTTTGAAGGAGGAGCTGCTGAAACTGCCTGTTAAACACATCCGAGCTAATGGTTTGGAAGTATATCTGATATGGAGCGTGACCGATAGAGGACAAACGGGGAGTACAGAAAGGGGCTGGAGCTGGGGCAGTAAGGGGCTGTATGGGGGGGCAATACTGGGTAGAAAGGGGTTCTATGAGGCACCGGTTAACTGATTATAAAGTATGGAGAAGTGCGGGGTAGTATCGTATGGGGTGGGCGATATATTCGATATATCGAGATATTTTTAAACTCAATATGGATTTTGACATATCATATATATCGATATAATGCTTATATTTAATCCTGATTTGGCCTCTTCGCTTCTCTGTTCTGCCCTCGTCGCTTTTCTTTTCTTCCCTCTCTCGCGTGTGTCTCAACATGAGGCGTCTCAACAGGAGGAGGAAACAAAAGTTGCCTCTAAATGAAAAATTGGTGTTAACCAAAGCTTTTACCACCACAAACCTTTCCCACCATTTACAGCTCGTTGTGCCCTGATAGCGAACTTTTTTCCAAGTGCTAATATTTTATGCAAATGAGCCACGTGGTTTTA
>JACN01097122.1:0-17545 GCA_000787155.1 Scartelaos histophorus
AAACAAGATACGAGGGTTACACTACTAAGCTACTAAGTCATGAAATGTCTGTTTAGAAATTCTACTTAAAAATGACCAGTTGGATCAATAATTGGTTTAACATTGTTCCCACGTGCCTATTCTACTTTACAGTCGTTAGTATTTTGTGTATCTTATTCAACAGTATCACTAAGTGTCAGTGAGCAGGTACACTGTGACATGTAGCGTTTTTGTGAATGGCCCTCTCACTGGCGCCACCGCACTTTCTCACACACAAACTATCTTTTATCTCACACTCTTTGTCTCATGATTCCCGGCCGCAGCCTTGTGTGCGCGATACGTGACGTTCAAGGCTAAATGCGAGCGTCTGTACTTCTGTCGCCATGTGACTATTCTCAAGGGAACGTTTCAGTCGGGAGCGAGGAGCAGTTCCTAAACAACATTCCTCTTTTTTTGTAATCCACGTTTAAGAAATGCATTTGTGTAGAGTTAATTAGTCTACTGGTTTGGAGCCTTGGGGCGCTTGTGACTTTTGAGGACACTCAGAAGCCGCGTGGTCGTCCCAGATGAGTGCTTCTCTTCTTCATCTTACTTTACTAGTCCGCTTTTATTTTTAAACAGACTGAGTCATGCGGCTTTATATGTCATCTTCATTGTGCACCACATTCTAGGAAAAATACCAAGTCTTCATATGTTAATACCTCTATACTCAACATGAAAACAAACCTTTCAAACTATAAATACATATAACCTGTAGTAGGGTTGTAATATCAAAAATCTTATAATAATAGATAATAAAACTAGTATAGAAACTAGATAGTATTTTGAGAGTTGTATAAGCCCATGGACCATTATGGAACATACCTGGACTTCTGAGGGATTACACAGATATAAGGCCACATAATATAAAATAAAGTAGTATTATTCAGTGTTGAAAATCACGATTGTTTTAATTATCATTGTGGTCTCAAAATCGGTATTTAGTACTGAGCCATTCTTTATCAAAATTGAACATTTTGCATTGTGACACTAACTCTGTAGACAAGGATTTGGGCAATGTTTTATTGTCAGTACTTTAGAATAGCGATATTATCACAGTGATGCCAAATACATTAATCAGAGTGTTAACATAAATATAGCCTAATAATGCATTGTCAGGTTAATTCTTCAGTTGATCAATATAATAAGAAAATGCGCTTTTATTGATGTTTTACCTATAAAAGAAATAAATCAAGAAAGACGCATCACAACAACATATTTTTTCCCCAAAATTGACACTTACTGTATATATATATTTTCCCCATACCCTAATTTCAATTTTAATGTTTTTTTTTTTTTCCCCCAGCATTGATACTTGTTCAGAAGTATTTAGTTTTGATGCTAGTTTTAATATCAGTTCATATTTGGATGTTCATCTGACTGGAGCAAATGGACTGGATGTATTTCATAACTCCGCAGCAGATACAGAGATGTTAGATAACATGAATTTAAAGAAGTCTTCTAATTATACTGATGGCGTTGTGTAAGGTGCTACTATTGTCCTGAGGTTAGTCCACGGTAGCTACATCTGCGAGACTCTTAAGCTGTTTTTTCTCACAAATCCCATTGGTCCATCGAGAGAGAGCGAGGTATAGAAGAGGAAAAGAGAGAGAGGGCGAGTGAAGAGGCGAGCGAGTGGAGGTAGAGGAGGGGCTCCGGGCTCCATAACAACACTGCTGTGAGTGAGAGCCAGAAGATGAGGAGAGAATGCGGCAGAAACCTCAAGAGCACTAGCACGGATCAGCTCGGGATCCTCCGTTTGGGACCAATACTTTCTTTGTTGACTTATATTTCTTGAACAGCTGATCATTCGCTTTCCCCTCCTCCATTTTTGTCTTCTTTCTCAAGTCTTTTTTCATTTGTTACTTATGACAGCGCCGGTCCCGCATCCCTACATATTTTAGTTTCTTTGCGTTGTTATCGTCACCCCACTCCCCAGCCCCATGCCGGTCCTGGAGGGTCTGTGGGGTGCAGACATCAGACTTCAAGATCCCGGACTGGGCGGTGTGGTCGACGTCTGCCCCGAGGATGCCCCCGGCTCCCCGATGTGGGACGCGCTCAGGACGCCCCCGGTCACTTGCGGAGGCGGACTGTCCCTGGCCTTGGAGCTGCCAGCCCTCATTCGGCAACTCAGGGCGGCGTGGAGGGCGAGGAGAGGGGGTGCGCAGAGCCCCCCGAAAAGCAGGAACCGGGACTGGGTAGAGGCAGAGGAAGGGGTGGCGGATGAAGTGGAGCAGGTACAGGAGGAAAGCCTGAAACAAGAAGGTAACACAGTCTATGGTGTCAGGGCATGAAGCGGAAAGTACTGCAATTTCACATAAATATTTGATAAGTTATGTTATCGAAGATTTATGTTTGTTTGCAGTACAGCGTAGACCGGGACCCTCTGTGGTCAGTCCCTCGGTTTAACCAGAGGTGTTTATCACTTATTTATTTGTCTTCTTTGTAACATGTTTAATGCAGGGTCAGTTTAGTTACTTATTTAACTTGTTGAGGGACCACCGGGGAATACATCCATACATATTTTTTGTTGTCTTAGTAATTATTTGATATATTATCTTATGTCACTTTGGCGCTTTGGTTTAATTGATTATTTGCAAGTAAAATCAGTATTTGCCTGTATATTTTTGGAGTGTTACCATGATTATTGCTAAAAAAACTGATTTCGATACTAATACTAAGAAATATGTTTGTTACTGTTCTTGATACCACAATGATATTTTTCTCTTAATTAGACAGTAGACAGTTTCCTTTTCAGCTCTAAATATTAGTACTTTTTTATATTACCATGTTGTCCATGTGGTTCTGATAAAGCTGAAGAACATTTAAAACTATTAAGGAAAGGTCTGATTTAGATTCTAGTATCAGTATCTGGTTTCGATACTAGTTTTAGTATCGGTTAGTATGTCATTTTAAAAATATTTTGAACATCCTTATTTTTGGGTGGATTACAATAGCTGTCTGGACCCCTGCAGCAGTTGGTGTTAGCCTCTTTGTTACAGACAGTGCATATAGTGAATGAAAAGGGCAGTAGCTTTTTTAAAATTATGAATTAAACATGTTAAGAAATGAAACAGAGGATTTAGTGTTGGCTTTGTCAGTAGCTGTGTAGTATGGTTTGTTGAAGTTGTTTTATTGGGCAGATAGGAGGCAGAGCTATAAGGAACAGACAAAATAAAGGATGTGTCCAAAGTCAGTTTTCATTAAATAAAGCCGGGTAACCATCTGGTGAGGCACAGCTGCAATTATGACACCGGTGTGACGCTATTCTCTGACCCCCCCTCAATCTGGGCCAGTGGACACTCACTGAGGCAATAAAGTTTCATACAGTTTTTGACAACAACCATTTTTTTTTTTTTAAATATTCTTCAAAATGAGTCACATCAGTTATTTTAGCTTTTCTCAAGTGGCTAACATATTTACCATTGTTCATATATATGTAATAATGTTGTCTAAATAATACTACAATTTCAGGGCAAGGTTGGATACTCTGTCCAGGTTATGATATGGAAATAAAAAAGTAAATATTTAGACAATAAAATGTATTTTGGAACACAAAATAATAGTGGTTACTTAATTGTTACATTTTGGTCTTGTAGTTCAGGACCATTTTTAAATTATCCAGGAAACATACATCATTACATACAATCACATTATTTTTAGTATCAATACCTACTCAAATGATGATTATTATTTTTTGACCATTCAATTTAAAGACATTACATTTCTTCGTAGACCCTTGCCGATACAAACTCGGTGTTGAAGTATTACTTTAATGCAGTGTTTCAGGCTTGTGCGGTGAATATCAAGTGTGAATCTTTTATTGAACATGTGATGACTCACGCTGAGGGGATTTACCTGTGTGCGCTGACTCATAAAACGCTGCTGCACCTTTGACTTTCCCTTGGCCATTTGTGATGACCTCATTCGACAGACCGGCCTGAGTGAAAGTGTATCAGACCAGTGTTTGATATGACTCCCACCAGACGCACACAGATACACATTCTTGTCACGGCGATAATGAGTCATTTTGACACTGCCTGGCCTTGGTGAGTGTTTTAGACATTAAAAGACCAATATGTGACTCTAGAATGTGATTAGATGTTCATATTTCATGATGGATGATTCACTGATTGACAAAACTAACAAATATTGAACCTTCATATTTCTCAATTCTCAAACATGTTGTAATAATCTTAAAGCACAGACATGAACTGAATAAGGCCTAGGGTTGGGGAAAATCAGATGTTAAAAGAACTATTTTTTAAGGGTTTTCATTTTCATTGAGATCAGTATTCAGGATCAAGTTTGTATCGTGACATCATCATACCACTCATTGCCTTTCAGCAAAGATGTTGAACTGTTTTTTGGTTCAGAAGAACTGGCACAAATCACAAATTCTGCTACAGAAATGTTGGCTGCCATTCACACATTGTTTTCTGGAAATTTAATGTTTATTTTTACACTAGGTCCCTTATATGCTTTTAGACCAAAAAATGGAATAGCCGTATTTGCTGTCAACTTTCTCGTTATAACTCACAAGTTTATACAACTGCTGTCATTTGAAATTGGAACACAATTATTTAACCATCACTAAGCATAATTAGTATTATGCATAATACTATTACCAAAGTTCAGCAATTTCCTATTTACGAATCAGTAAAGACGATTAATGGTAGTGTAAAATGCACTGGACTGGACAATCTTATCTCCCTTGAAATTGTGTCTCATACAGTGTGTGGCTCAGATTCCCCCAGATGCTGTGCCGCCTTGTGCGGGGAGGGCAGGCTGACGCTACGTGTTTGTTGATTCCTGCAGATCCTGTTTTGTATCCATATATCCATATAGAATTAACCTCATTCACTACAACGGCAGCATGAGTGACTATCTTTGAAGGAGAGCCATATGACAAGGCTTTTAACGCCCCCTAGTTTCATCTGATTCATGTTGTTCTCCTAAATGACCCAGTTATCAGCTGCAAAGATACAATGACCTATTTTCCACATTGAGAGTTGCCGAGGCGATGGAGAGGTAAACAACCATATGAGGCGAGGGATGACGGACGGGCAAACATGGCTGAATTGATAAGAAATAAGACAGTGCTGTTGCTTTAGCGTAGCATGTGGGTTTCCTTTCCCAGGTGATGTGTGCCAACTCACGGGATGAACATGCAAAAAGCCTCTCCTTGCACTCTTCTTGTTTAAACTAGGCCACCGCAGGGCTGCTCTGTTTCTCTGTTGTCCCCTAAGGCTTTTTATTGGTATTTGTAGGTTGGATTTAGAGGCTGGCTTTGCTTTTGCACCACATGTTTTATGTATAGATTCCCGCGCGACAGCATACAGACATTAAAGCTCACTGCAGTCGGGTAACCTATATTTTGCATTCTGCGTGTGTGGTAGAGCAGATGTGACAGCCGAGGGAGACAGCGCAGCTTCTAACACGGCCATTAGTAGGGAGTTTATCTACTTTTAGCAAATCTTCATCGGGACCCGCAGAGATGAGGCAAATCGGCAAGATTAACCAATGATGTACGCCCCAGTTATTCTCATCATGTCTGTAAATTATTCATTTTTCAGGGTTTGGGTAGTTTTAAGAGTCATTTCCCTCTGTGCATTGTGTCACTGTTGTGCTTGTTTGCAAATAGCCTGAGAATTTAAAACGTTTTTTTGTTCTGTATGGACTGTCAAGATATGTTGTCTATCATTTTTTGTTTCTTATTATTCTATTATGCATATGTCATATAAAATGGGATTTTATTTTCCTTAAATCCAGTGGTGACCAGGGTACAGTTTAAGCAGAAAATTGACCTGTACTATAAAATTGTCTATTGTACCGCTTCAACAAATGTGTCTAAGTCAAAGTCTATATTGCCTATTAACAAAAGAGGGAGATGGTTTTGAAAGTGACTGGTACAATTTTAAACCAGGGTACTAGAGTAAATGCTGAATAGAATATAATACCAAGAATGCACCAGAACACATTAATTAGAAATACAAATCACTGCTGTAATATGCCGACCTACATATTACAAGTGAATGTTCTCAATGACTTTCCCCTGAGCCTGGGGATGTGTGGGCATTTTATGTAAAACCTACATTATGCCAGATTATGCAAAATATATGATGTGGCAACAACAGAAGGGTAAAGCTAAAGGTTTAAAAAAAGTTGCAGGGACTTCCCCCTGTTAAAAGTATAGCCGCATTGTTAATTAGCACATAATGTTCACTTTTAGATCTATATCTGACAAGTGTTGGGACTCTCTGTTCCTACAATGTACAGCTCAGATCAAACTATGCATAACAGATGTTTACAGTGTGGGTGATCCGACTAAGTCACAGATTTGCTATTATTCACTTGCATACCAAACTCACTTTTACCCTAATTATAATTAGAGCTACAAGGGGAAAAGCAGCTCTGCCCTGTCCTTGTGTCACCCTTTTGGCCAAACCATTTTCCTCTTTACTCTGGAAAATGTCACACGCAATGACGGGGCGAACGTGACAAGTGTTACCAGGGCAGAATGTGACTAATAAGAACCCAAATGTTTTCTATTCTGAAGCTGCCCTGTCCTCAATCTATTATCCCTTTGTGTGTGTGTGTGTGTGTGTGTGTGTGTGTGTGCAGCTGATGGCAGAGTACACACGAGACATGCGGGTGTGCTGCTGGAGAGAAGAGGCTCCTATCCTTTGATCGACCTGCGTATCATCAACAGTAAGAGCCAATTTTAGCCTAACAAAATAGCCCATCCCCACATGCTCAAGTGTGCAGCATTTTGGAATTATTCACAGTCACTATTACTTACTCATCCATTTGGTCATTTGATTATTAAGGTATAAGTAGTTCCCTACATTTCCATACAGTGCATTCATTAGCCTGTATCTTACAGGTATAAAATTGTGACAAGTAATAAATAATGTTGCTGTACTCATGTTCTTCATTTGTATGTAAACTGTATTTCAGCCAGTGCCCAGCAGGGGGAGGTAGAGCTGTGTAACAGGAGGAAGGTGAAGCGCCTGCTGAGCTTCCAGAGGTACTGCCACTCATCCCGCCTCCTCCGGGGCCTGGTGCCCCACAGCCCCGGCTCCATGCACCTGCTGGATGACGACTACCTGGGACAGGCTGGGGTGAGGAGGACACACAAACATTCATCACAAGACACACCCATGTTGTATGATACTTATACTTATACTTAATATCTGTTGTGTTACAGCACATGCTGTCTAAAGTCAGCACATGGAACTTTGATATTTTCCTTTTCGATCGCCTCACTAATGGTATTTATTTGGTTATGTAATGCAGTTATGAACCAAAATAAGCTTATTCTTGGACTTAATGAGTATTTTCTTTGACAGGAAACAGCCTGGTGACCCTTATGTGCCATCTCTTTAATGTTTACGACCTTGTTCACCACTTTCAGCTGGACATGGTCAAACTACACAGGTTTTTAGGTATGTCTGAGCATGCACATACACATTCATTAATCTAATACATATATATTTACGTTAGTTTGTTTCTTTGTTCAAGGTGATTTATTCTGCTTACAACGATGTGTAACAGTATTATTAATAAAGTAATGTGGTCATGTGGATCCTTTAACATGTTATTGTATATAAGACCTAAAGATAACAACTCCAAACACTAGTGGTCAGTAGTGCAGCACATTTGTAGCTTTGAAGATTCTTTGTTAATAGTAGACAGTGTTGTTTTCATTACAGAATGTGAATTACATTATTTTTAAAGGTTTAATTTGTGTGTTAGATATAGTGCACTTATATAGCTATACTTGTATTTCAATTCACATCACATATTTTCACACACAGAGAATGTTGTCATAGAAACAAGGTGCAGATTGTCTTTAGTCTTGGTCCAAACACAAAGTTTGTGAAGTTTTTTTTTTTTTTTTTTTTTTTTTTTTTAATAATTTTATTTATCGTAAGGTATGGTGCAAGAGGACTACCACACCCAGAATCCTTACCACAACGCTGTCCATGCTGCTGATGTTACACAAGCCATGTACTGTTACCTGAAGGAGCCCAAGGTGATGCACAACACACACACACACACACACACACACACACACACACACACACACACACACACACACACGCACGCACGCACACACGCGCACACGCACACACACACACACACACCTTCTCAGACCTGCATGTAAATGTAGGAACAGTAATGATTCAATGGAGCTCTCCTTGACATATTGCACACACACACACACACACACCTTCTCAGACCTGCATGTAAATGTAGGAACAGTAATGATTCAATGGAGCTCTCCTTGACATATTGCATTAGCCGGCCCCTCTCAGGGATTATTCCTCCTCATTTAAGATTGACAACACATCCATCCACTGCTGCACAATCCCCTCTGACCAGATTAAGTGGCTGTGCTTCTCGTACTCTCTTCTGTAATTGGCTTTCTGATGCAGCTGTTCTGTTAAAAGCACTCAAATAAATGAATTGATCATGTCATTACAGCACAGTGCAGAGTGGAGAACAAAATGCATGAGGCTATACTAACCGTTTTATCATCAAGGTTATAGTATTCAATCAAATTACTATTTAAATTATTTTGACTTGGCTTTTCATTACAGTTGAGGTGAACAAAAAAAAGACATTCCTTTGGTATTTCTGTTTATTTTGTCTTGTGCTTAGTTATTTTGGTAATGTTAATATTTGGTTAAATGTTTGCTTTAAAGATGTGTAAGCCCTGCTGTCACCACCTATTATAGAAAGTTTCTGAGTAGATATGTCATTAAGTGTATGTAAACCCTTTATTGTAATCCCAGAAGTGACTAAAGTAGAGTCTCTTGTGTCTGTTGTAGCTTGCAGAGCAGCTGAGTCCTCTGGACATATTCCTGGGGCTAATGGCCGCAGCCGCCCACGATGTGGACCACCCTGGGGTCAACCAGCCGTTTCTCATCAAGACACACCACCACTTGGCCTCACTCTACCAGGTAACAGAGGGAGGAGGGGAGCTGCTCTCAAATACACTCACCACAGTAGTAGCCAAACCAAACTGTGTCACTGTGCTGCAGAACACATCTGTGCTGGAGAGCCACCACTGGAGGTCCACTGTGGGCATGCTGAGAGAGTCTGGCCTGCTGTCTCACCTGCCCCCCGACATGTCGTAAGACCAAACTCTATTTACTCCATCAGCTTTTACAGTTTTACTACTATACTATTGTAGTTGTTTTATTAGTATCAATTTCAAATCCAACTTATTAAACTTCATGTGAAAGTGTTTCATAATGACACATTTACCTTGTACCAGAAGCTCTCCTCTGGACAGTGACATGTCTGCAATGATCTCTGTTATGGCATTAAACAAGTAGAAGGCAGTTTCACAGTGCACCTTTAAACTGTGCTTCTGGGGTGGTGTGTGTGGCAGGCAGGACATCGAGCAACAGCTGGGCTCTCTTATCCTGGCCACAGACATAAGCCGACAGAACGAGTTCCTCCTGAGCCTCAGAGAGCACCTGGACCAGCAGGACCTGGACCTGCAGCTGCCCTCACACAGGCACTTCATACTGCAGGTACACACACACTACACACACTACTGTGTTTAGATTTTACATTGGTCAACCAGAGGCAACTGAGCATTTTCTGTGGCTGCTGGAATATTGTTAATATTTTTTTTTTTTTGCACTGGCCTTTAAAAACTAAACGCTGAGTAAATAGTCCAAGTACATTGATTTATACGTTCAACCAGGATATCGACTGAACCGATATTTTGGAAGGTGATATCTGACCTAGCAAACTATGTATGAAATGCTCTTATTTTTTTGTTTGCTTTTTTAAATATATATATTAATAACACTTTCTTATACGATATATGCAGTCCCGTTGACAGAAATTTGGGGGCCCAGGGCAAGAAGACTCACATGGGCCCCCCTCTAATATTAATGTATATTATTTTACAATTTTTTTATTTTTATAGATTGCTCTGAAATGCGCCGATGTGTGTAACCCCTGCCGTGTTTGGGAGCTGAGCCGTCAGTGGAGTGAGAGGGTCTGTGAGGAGTTTTACAGGCAGGGTGGGTACCTTTTTATACTGGAGAAAATCTATGTCACGTCCATAATAGAAACAAATAGACATGACTTTGTGTGTCCTTGTCTCTTGCGAAAAGTGCTTGGTGTGGAGAAACACAGCACAGTTATGAATTATTGATATTAACCGTCCCTGGCGTGATGTTGTCCGCATTCCTCTAAACAGCCTTCACTGAGGTCACGGTTTTAAAGTAAATATGACATATGCTATATACTATATAATAGCTTTATATTTATCATAGTAGGAATACATGTGTGAATCTGCATTTGCTTTGTCAGTGGTTTGATTTTACACATTATCACTTTTTTGTGAGTAAATTGTTTTTTAATTGACAGGTGATCTGGAAAGGAAATTTGACTTGGAAATTAGCCCCCTGTGTGATCAACATACAGACACTGTCCCAGCCATTCAAATAGGTAAGTTTATACACACACACACACACACACAACTTAGAAGAACTGTGTGTGAATTGTGTGGGTTAACCCCTGTTTTCAATGGTGGAATGGAGTGCGTTCTTCTATGTAGAAAGTATTATTTGGTTACTAGTTTCATGCAATAATAGCAACAATACCATTTTGCATGTTACAACTGGCACAATAGAGTGAGGTCATTCTAGGATGGTATTTTAGACACATCCTGAGCTACATCTTCATACTGATGTGAAATGTTGAGTTAAAATCATTAACTTTAGGTCTAATACATAGTCCTACTGTTCCCTTTAGGCTTTATTTCATACATCGTGGAGCCCCTGTTTGAAGAGTGGCACCGCTTCACCGAGGCCAGTCTGCTGAGCCAAACTATGATGGGTCACCTGCACAAGAACAAAGCTCGCTGGACCCGCCTTCGATTCACGCACGCCCCGACAGACACCCAGGACAAGGAGGCAGAGCTGGAGGGCGGAGGGGACGGAGACGTACCCTAACCCTGCTTTTCGACGTCAGTGGCTGATATATTCCTGTTCCAAATGGAGGAGAGGAGATCTGTCCACCTCCTTGAATTTCCTCCCGAATGGTGTCTCCCATGGGTGGCTTGTCAGAGGTCCCTTCTTGGGGCCTCAAGTGGGAGTTCAAGCCCGAGCCTGCGATGAATGTCTCCCCCTGCTGGAGAGGAGCTGCGTAGCACTGCGGAATAATATAAAAGGACCGAAAGATGATTGTTGGAAATCTTAGTAAATAAACGCCAAATTGACATTGTGAACTTGTGATGTTATAATGAATAGAGGGATCACTGAAGATTAATATATGTGGGACAATGCTGCTATTACAATAAAGAAGCCAAAACAATGTACACATCAGCTGGACAATGTTGGAAACTACGTTAACATGATAAGAAAGGTTAACGAGATATTCCCCGTATCTCTGTCTTATCGACTATGCTTTTTCAATACGTATTAAGCTATTACCACTTTTTTCTTACTTTGTACAGCCTGCACTTATATGGATGCTATTTCATACGTGTTGTCTTTTTTCACTCAAGTGCGTTTTTAACCCGTACTGTAAATTTGTCTCGATGATTTAATATATAAAATGAAGTGGGATGCAAACCAAGTCACCAATGCAAACAAGAGCCATTAAGTGTTTGTGCGATATACTGTATTATGACATGTACATACAACCTCAGCAATCCACATGCCAAACTCTAAGCAATGTCTATGTCACTTTTAGAAATCGAATACACATTTCGGGTGCGTCTTTTTCCGACAGCCTCACTATACAAAACAATGTCAAGCAAAAGCCTTAACAGCACCTGGGTCCGACCTTGGCACATTTTGTACATTGGACAAGCACACACGGCCTTCACAAACACTGTACTGATATAGAGTTTGAATTAACATTCAATTTACTCAAGTAAGTTTCATTTTGACACTTGCACTGTATATTGGACAGACAAGGGCCAATTTATAACTTAAAATGTCACTAATTACTAATATATTTAATACAAATATAAACAATTTTAAAGGCACATTGTGATTGGTTATTACTGTATATTCCATCTCCAGTATATTAAAATAAGTGTTTAATGACTGATTAATCTATTTAATAATACCTTTACATGTGTGTCCAATGTGTCCTTTTAAAGCAGAGTTTAACTTGTTTTTAACTGTAGATAAGGTTTTCACCAGAGACCAATATAATACGTCTTCCAATCCACAGAACTAGACCAAGCTTTATAATATGACAACTTATAATAAATGTGATGATATAAATCACTTGTTAAATAATGGGATTATGTCTTGTAAGTATTGTGAAATTTAGCATTTTTATCACTGAACTGCAGTGCAATAAGATGAGACCACTGTTCAAATAAAGTGGCCATGTTTTCTATGTAATGTATGTACTCTGTAAGTTCAAATTAGCTTTGCTCAACTCTTGGTCACTGTTTTTGATACTGCAACCGCAACATCTAATCTCAGTCCATTCATTTGAAGATGACTTTTTGTTATGATGTCAATCTTTTGTCATACCAGCATCTTTTGAACTGTAACCTTGTCTGTCTATGCTACCTAAATGTATTTGACTCTTTGTATAGACCAAGTTCAGACAGCAGGCTGCCTTGTAATCTTATACCTCTAAGATTCCCGATACAGGGTCAATGAGCCATAACCTGGTTTCACAACTACTACTACTACTACTGCTTCTACAAATACATGTCTTTAAATACTACTTTTTCTATGTTACATATGTTAAATAACTCCATCAAATGCAAAATGTACATTTATATTGTCACTGATGAGATTACACTAAATATGGGCAGGATTTGAAAAAAAAAAAAAGAAATAAAAAATACAGGGGTTGGTCTGCAGCTGGCCCAGTGTTTATTGTCATTTCTAATCTATAGTAGTTGTATTGCTTGTTATACTGAGTGCCAGATGTGCTGACACTGGATATTCTTGGGTTAAGCCAACAAATGATTTGATTGAGCTTATAAGCTTTTTTCAGGGTACTTCAATACTGTGAAAACAAAATAAAAACAATTGGCTTAGTAATGATATAATTCAATAACAATCATTTTATATGTAGCTAACATAATTGGATGTGGATTGATGTCTACAGTATTAACTATATTAGAATAATTTAATATGTGTGTTTGTAAATAAGGGGTTCTGTAATTGACATCTTGACTGTACCTTTGTGTTATGACAACCAACCTCTGAGCACTGTGAACAAAAATAAAATGTTTTTAGTTAAAATGATTTTTGTGTTTTTCTTTCATTCAAGAAAATAGCATTAACTTTCGAGAATTAACTTTTTAACCAGCCAACCCTCATTGGTTTCATTCACTCTTCAATTTAAAATTTCAAAATGTTTGCACTGAAATAAAAAAAAAAATTGAGTAATAAAATAAAAGTATAGGTTTTATAACATTACTAAACACAGTATGAATTTTGCATTAAAGTGAATACATATTTTCAAGTAATCACTAGATGGAGACAAACTCACAGCAGTGGCTCTTGGGAGCCTGAGGGGTTCATTCTGACTCCTCTTTGTTTTCTCTATCAGCATTGAGATGTGAGCTCCGGGGGCGCTAGTGCATAAAAAGAAACCTCAGACTGAGCTGAGTAAAACTGAAGTTAGAAGAATAAAAGTTTGCAGAATAGTAACATAGGCCCATGAATTCAAGAATTCATTTAGAACGTCTTTTGTAGAATCATATATTGTTTATTCTAGTTGCCTAAATAAATATCCCAATTGTTTGCAGCAAATGTGGTCAAACTATTTTGAATATTCCCTGAAAGAAAACGATTTAACTTTTCTCTGAATATCCGGGAGGGGCTTTTAAGCTTATTTGTTTAACTATATGCCCACCATTGTGTTAAATAGGTCTACATAAGCCTATTTGGTATTTGCCGTGCACATAGTAGTTGATGTAGTGGTATCTCACAAGACACTGGAGCGAGTTTGAGACAAAAGCTGCAGGGCATAAACAGCAGGTCCCACTGTCCCTGATTTGCATACGACTCATTTCCATTGCAAATGACTCTGGTACAGATTATGTTCTCTCTCTTGTGATTGGTCACCTATTACACTTTATTTTACATGGTACTTGACGGCATGAATTCCCGAGATAAAGTTTGTTCTTCAGTTGGAGAGATTACAGCTTGGACAGTGATCATTGTCTCTACACCATTCATCCCCATCAGTCAAAATTCATCTGTAAATATTATATGTCAGTGTAAATATTGACAGTGCAAATACAGCCCCCCTTTCGCCCCCTTTTTAAATGGTTACCACCATATATACCACTCCCTTTGAAAAAATACCACTAGACCGTACAGTTTAAGATAACCATCAACCTCCAAAGCCAAGTTGTTGTTTTTTTTACCCAACAGTAATGTGTAAAAGATGACATTTTCTCTCTTAAAAAAAAAAAAAAAAACTTTCTGTGGGATTACTGTTTTGACATTAGAAAGTGAAAAATGAAACTTCTAAAGCAGCATCTGTGTCGCATTGTCTGGGTTGTTTTTGGCACTCAAATGGTTAAAGCAGTAGTCTCTTCTTTGGACATAACCACATCGCAAAGTCAAACTCTAGAGAGATAAATAAGGTGCTTTCCGACGAATCTCTTACGGTGCTGAAATGACTGAATGCTCACGAAGGGGAAACAAAGGGTTAATTTTAATATGTACAGTATCACGTACACGTACACTGCCCTAAAATAATCTATATCTGATCTCACTGTATCCACCTACAACAAATGCACCTCTACTTCTGAGTAAGCTGACCTGTCACGTGGCCTTTCAATAGGAATTCAAGATTTGTTTAGACTTTTGGGGTCATTTTAGTACAGATCTGAAATAGCATAACGAGAAAAAGGTAGGTAAAATAAAAGAGAATGAAATGATTAGTTTGATCTTTCTCTCTATCTGCAGATTTGATGTGCAAGGAGCAAAGTCTCGGCCTTTCTACACCTCAATAGTTTTGTTTTTTTTTCTTTATTAGAATCATTGTGTAAATGGCCAGCTGACTTTATCTTAATAATAATACATTTATTTATATTGCACTTTACATTTCTGGGAATTGTCAAAGTGTTCCAGCAGATAAGTCAATGTTAAATCACAAAAATTAGCAGTACAAGATTATAGCAAATACATAATTTAAATGGTAATAAAAAAAGTACAAGTAGGTCTTACAAGAAGCCACTTTACAAGTCATTGACCCTTGACCTTTTAAGTGCCTATTAATTGCACTATTACTTTTGTTTACTACTCTATATCAAAATAATTGTAGTTGGGGTATCAGTCACCTGCTGCTTTGTTTGGCCTAGAATGTTCCACTTGGTCAGGTTATTCCTTACAATGCAGACTATTAATGCAACTATGTTATTTTTAATGTATACTGTTGAAGATGCTGTAGTTAGTAAAATAAGAATTAATAATAATAAAATAAAATAATTCCGTGCAAGATTTTAATATTTCAATGACTTCATTTTCACAACTAGTCTCATACTGATACTGTAGTAGGCGATTTGGATAAAGTGTCTTCACCATGAACTCAGCGTCAGCATTTGAACTGCTGACCTTACAGCTGGTGTGAAAACCCTGGGGACATGACCTTTGACCGTTTGGCTTTTTATTTATGATGGGCCGTTTTGTCAGTATGTATGCATCTGAATTACTGCGAACACTACCATCATCTTTTGGGTCTAGTACCAGTAATACTACAGCTGCTGATTCACTCTTTGTCTGCCTAACTTTAATAAAGTATCCAGTGACTTCATATCTTAATCCAGATCCGTCCACAAATCCACCTGTTGTTCTGTTCCCTCAGGCCCTGGTGCAGGTGAAGACCAGAGGTTTCCTATAAGCCTCTTCTTTTTCTTCTTCTGCACTTGTTTTTACAGGCAGTGTCTGACCTGCCCAACCTGCTCCACAAGTTTTGCATTATTAGCCAAATCATGTTACCATCCTAGTAACATTAATACGGGCTCAGTAATATTGTTGCAGCTGTAAACAAGGTGTGTAGATGACTATCCAGCCATGTTTATTTTGGCCGGATTTTGGGGTTGTGAGTAATGTTTGTTGTGGTTTGGGATGCACAGGGTGCAAATTATTACTGGTAAATCCTGTATTTATTGATTTGCCTGTATAGGATTAGGACTGAGACAGACAAGAGACAACTACAAAATGACTCCACTGAAGTCTGAATCACCCAAAACAGTGAAAACAGCATTTACAGATGTTAACCTGAGGTCTTAGTGAGCCACAGGGTGTTGCTATTTGCATGAGTGAGTAGAGTGTAAAATGCACTTGCTCATGGCCTATCCTACAGTTTCACAATTATCATAAAATTTATATGACTAAGATATTGATTTATATTAAGATATTAGTTTTTAACCACTAGATACAATGTATGTTCTACACTGAAAGTGACACATCACCTGTATGATTCCACGAAAATAGAAAGTTAAAATCATAATTTCCATTGAGAAAGATAAGTTTTATGCCATATTATGGAAGATTATAGACAAAGGAACAACATTTCCATGGCAACAAGTAGCCAAGTGAGTAAGGTTTGCTGAGTGCAAGGACATAACTTTTTAAAATAACATTTTCAGAGCAATAAACAAACACAACAATCTAAAAAACAACATCCTTTTATAGTTATATGCAGTGGCTAATTTTCTAGTTTCAATATAAATACAAAAGCTGAATTGACAACAACATAAAAGTATGTTTTGAAATAGCCATAGATATTTTTGTAATCCTGTAAACCAATGCATTGCAGCCCAGTCAAATTTGCCCCTCAGGTCCTATTGGACAATCACTTTTAACGACTTTTCTTCATCAGCTCTGGTTAAACAAGACGTGTATTGCCTCTAAATAAAAACATACTGTAGTTCATTAATGAATAAATTGTAAAAGGTAAAAAGTCTGTATGTTTTCTTTAGACTTAACCCCCCTCATGTCCGAGTGGCCTAGAGGCAGAGCAGCCTATTTACATATAGTCAAATGTAGATTCTGGGAGGGCTTTCATGGCAGCTAAAGGGTAACCCTTGTTTGGAATCTTTAATCTTAACTTAATGAGAGGTGGACTGTGGGTAATCTTTTGCAGTTAGCGTAGCAGGTTGTTGATGAGTGACCTCTGACATTGGACTACATTATGTTTAATGTATACATGGTGTGACTTATGTAAATTACACTGTATGTCTGTGTTTGAGAAGGGATTCATTTGACCCTCACTGATATAGTAACTAATTCCACTGTCCCAGTTTTGACATGGTGCAGTATATTTTTCCCTGTGAGTTGATTGATTTGATAATTTTCATATTAAAATTAAAAAATGTTCAGTCTTCATTTCAGCAACATAAATTAATTAATTTAAAAGATAAAAAGCTCAAGCAAACTGTCAAATTGAGTCCACTAAAAATGTGACTTATTTGGAGTCATGCTTTCACTGACAGAGGAAAGCCTGCAGACCTGTCTATAAATAATACAATAAATAAACAAATTATTATTATTATTAT
>KN514177.1:4090-60470 GCA_000787155.1 Scartelaos histophorus
ATACATTTGTTCCTACAACTTCAGAGAACTCAGCCACACATCTTATATATAAATATTAGTACAATTATTGATGACCAGTGTCCATTTAAGTTGGTCATTGATTCTATAGAGTTAAATTTGCACTTTGCTCCGATAGTTCCTTTTTAATAACTACGTACAACTTAAGAACATTCAGACATTAGTTTTACAAGATGAATCCTATCTTCTATTTCAGTTAACATTTCTCAAACAGTAGCAGACATTTCTATTCAAATTAAGCATGTTCTCTTCTTGTTTTCCCCTTCTGCCCTCCCTGTACTTGTAACTTATACCCGTGGTAAGATCTACATGGTTACAGTGGGACCGCAGCACCCATCACTAGACAGGATAAAGACCAGTGAAAATGTGTCTCCGGAGACTGGGGAGGCCTGAATGGAGGAGCTGCCAACATTCACGGGAGCTTTGTTATCGTTCTGGCTTCAAATGCCTTTATACAGAAAGCCTCAGAAGAAAGGCAGCCTCAATGAGGAACAGAACTAGGCCTGATGTAAGTGACACTGTCTTTTATAGGATGCACTTTATTTTGATGCTATGCGTTAGGCAGGCTGTAGATAATGCTAATGCAAGTGCATCTGTCTAGTATACGTTTTGCAAACAATTTGATACATTTATAAAATAATAATAATAATAACAATGATAATTATAATAAAAAACAAATATTTGATTCGTAATATCCAGTATTCAGTGTGCTTAAACTGTTAGAGTAAAAAGGCCCAACATATTATACTATTGGGACACACATTTAACTGGACAGTAAAGTGACAAATGGATGGTTAATGTGGCAAAGATGGTTAATGTGGCAACGCGCCTTTTACGCACGCTTTACGCCTCAGATCTAGTACTGTTCCTATCACTTAACATGCAGCCTGAGGTTTGAATCACACAGAAAAATTGTCCAAAAACATTTGAAACGTTAACAGACAGGCAACATACCCACTTTCAACTCTTTTCCGAAGACAGTCCGCTCCCCGAGCGCAGAACAGTTCCAGCGGCCGTTTTTGAACTGAAACTGACACTCGTTGATGCCCATTTGGACTCCCTCTCCGATGACGATAATGGCATCGGGGCGACTTTGGCAGATTATCCGCTGTCTTGGGGCCAAACCGGGGATCTTGTTACAGATTATACTCGCACCTAGGGCCACCACCGACGAGAAACCACTGTGAATGGAAGATGGATGTGACTGAGAAAAAAAACACCCTCTACTTTTGTCACCTGCTGGTTCCTGTTGCTCCTCTTATGGTACATTCATTTTAATAAATATAGCGATATGTCATTTTGAAAGGTTTGTAAACTCATTCTTAAGTTTCTCTGGAATTTGTCAGTCTTGTTGTGAGACTAAAAATCCAGAAAGCAGGTGTGCGCTTCACTGCCACATTGCATGTTCCCGTTTGAGCCAACTAGACTAGCCTATGTATATAAGTAAGTAGGTTACGGAATTATATTTATATGAACAATATCCTAAGTAGCAATTCGTTTGTATTACCTTATGCTACTTGTCAAGGGATTGCCTATAGCCTACTGTAAATTTAATCTCCAGTAAATAGCTGCGCGTAAAACACGGCAAACTTACCCAATTTTCAAATAAACAATCCCCAGACACAGTAAAACTCTTAAAATCCAACGTCGCGTTTTCCGACTCATTGCGGCCCCGTTCTGTCGAGCTGATGAGTAACTCGTTTATTCTCCGATCGATTCCAGCTCAGGTAAGTCCACGGAACAGGCAATCCAAACTCACATAGGCGCGGTGGAAGTTTTGCTTTTCACTGTACCGTCCAAACTGCGTGTCCCCGTGTGAGCGGCCCCCGTGCTGAGGGCCTTCTTGTCATCGCGAGGGTGACACAGGTGATCCCCGGGGCTTGTCTCTGTCTCCTTGTTCCTCTGCTACCCGCAGCTCTCGCCTTATATCAGGCTCATCTATCTGGGGCGTGTTCAAGGGAGACAGACATGGGGCCCTGCACAAGAATCCCGCCCGGGCTGGAGCACAGTGCAGGACTCCCATTATTCCACACGTTCACCTTGACTAATTGAGGTGACTTTTGTTTGCCATAGCGGCTGTTATTTCCCATAGTAAACATCCTATACTATTATCTAAAAGCCATAAGATATTTACATCAGTATAATTTGGTTTCAAATGATTGTAAATAGCCTGCAAATATAATGAAGCCTATAGAAACTTTTTATTGGCCATACACAAAAAAAAACAACGAACAAAGAACCAGACCTGATTATACGAGCTCTTTGAATTATATATAAAAACACACATTATCTGACTGTTTGCTGCTTTTTTTTTAGTTTATTTATGTATGTATTTATTTATTTATTTTTGCCTTATAAATGTATCAATAATTTATATAGCCTAAAGATGCCCTACCTGTATCTGCCTGTCACCCTTTATAATGTCGCCATCTAGTGGGCAATAAAACAAGTAACACATTTGCGCATAAATTGTCCTTGTATTATTTCCGTAGTTCGCCAAAGTGTTGCGTGACGGTTTTACGCACAGATATCTTAACTTATTACGCTCGTGTAATTGATAGAAATATGGATACCTACCTCATAAACGATTGTTTGATTAATATCTTCACGTTTCTGACAGAAAAAGACCTATTAAGTGCCTCCAGTGTGTGTAAGGTAAGGAGCGACTTGCGGAAGTGTTCTGATTGTTACTATAACAAAATCTAGTTTAGGATCATTGCTTTATTTTTAGGACTGGCATGACGCTGCAGAAACACCCTGGTTGTGGAGGTAAACCTCTGTTATTGTTTCTATAGAGAGTTTAATTGTCTTATTGGGTAGTTAAATAGTAATACCTGATTCTCCAGGAGGATGTCACTGCAGCGCTGGGTTTTCTGTAACACGGGTGACCAATCCTGGAAGCGATACTTCCTCCGGAGAAACCACCTGGAGAAGAAGATGACCGAAGGAAAAACTGGAGGCTACACATGCAAAAGTCTGAGGGCACACACAGGTAAAGTAAATAACAGCATTTTAAATATTAAATATATCCCATTTGGTTTATTCTTCTGATCTATTTTTAAAGTTAAGTTCCAGTTTTATTCATTATTTACACGTGCCACCTGCTTATCTCCGTGAAGATGATATTGCTTTGCTTAAAATGTTCCACAGTATGACATTAAACATATCTGTCTCCATGGAAACAAACATGTAACACCATCAAGCTAAGTTACAGGTCAGATCTCGCACAGTCCAGTATTAATAGGCTCCTTTCTTATTGACCTCCAGGCAGGGTCATAGGGGTGGCTTACCTGAACTCATCAGATTCATCAGTTTCCTCTGACCTCTGGGGTGGCAGTGCCGCTGTTTGCAGTGCTTCAACTGATGGGACAGTGAGAGTGTGGGGAGTCCAAAAAGTGAGTGCAAGTTAGTTATTATTATTGCTGAGGTGAATTACCTGCTTTTAAGTATACAATTCTGGTCTTTTCATTATGGCTTTAACTTTAGAAGTCTTAATAGTAGAGCGTAATGGCTCAGTATCTTATTGTAGTTTTCTTCTCTGTAACACTGTGACATTCCTTGGAATTTATCGTGCATTATAAGTAAAATAGTATTATCTCAGAGACAGTACATTTACTGCAATACATTTACCAAAGTATTAAAACAGTAGCATGTTTTTTTAATGAAATAGTTAAACAAATTTATCCACCTAGGGTGAAGTCCTGTGGTCCAGTCCTGCATCCCAGAATCCACTGATGGACATGATAACAGACCAACAGCACAACCTAGTGGTCACAGCCGACACTGCAGGTCTCATCACCACTTGGCATGGACAGACTGGGCAGCAGGTGGCGACGTTTGCTTCAGGATTTTCACACACCAAGTTACTCCAGTTCACAATCAACAATAACTGGTTTCTGACGGTAAATCATTTTTCATGTAGTGTTAACTCTACTAATTGCTGTAATGGTAAAAGTTTGTTCTCTTTCTAGGTGGGAGGACGTCTCGGGTCTGTAATTACTTTAGCTGGACCAGATTTGACTAAAAGATCTAGTTTCATGGTTTGTGACTCTTTTCAAGTTACAACACTTCTAATTTCACCTGACAAAAAGTGGCTTACAGCTGGGACGAAGGACAATGATGATCTAAGTGCGAAGGTGTCTTTCAATTTTCTTTTTTTTAAACATTTCACAGTAACAAAATTCAGATACGATTTAAAATTAAAATATAACAATGTTACACTTTTTGTCTTTAAAAAGGTTGTGTACACAGAAAGTTTGACTTCAGAATCAGAGGATGATGAGCATCTGTGCCAGTCTTTGCCGGTGGCTGGGTGCAGAGCTGCAGTTTTTATACCAACACAAGCTTCCAGGCTCGCTGTAGTTCACACAGAACCCCGGCACAGCAACATCCTCACTGTGTTTGACGTCTCTCTTAAAAAATCCAAGTACAAAACAGAAATTATAGGCAAGCACCAAATCACTGCCTTCTGTATTTTTATGATATTGCATTTTTACTCCATGCTATATTCATCGTTCATTATATGACTAGTTAATCAGGTGAAGTCCTTCAGTTTGACCCAAGTTCGCTCCGAGCAGCTCCTCCTGAAGGCCAAAGACAGCAACTGCATTGTGTTGGCAGCTGGTGATAAATTGTTTGTCTACTCTCTCAATGGAGAATTGCTTCAAACCTTTTCAGATCACACTATGCCAATCTCTGCAGTGTGGGTGGTAAGACACTCTAACATCCCTAATGCACATATTTTGATTATTTCCTTTTAGAAAATAACATTGAAATACATGTTAACAGGATAGTTTTCGTGTTGTGACTGCCTCTCTTGATCTCTCAATGCGAGTGCTGACGTGGAAGAATAATGGAGATGGTGGACAAACTCTAGAGGGCCGCTATCACTTACTGGGAGGATCTCATTCAATGTCAAGGTTAATATCTGTTATATTTTAACAACCCAAAAATGTTATTAAATTATTAAAATGGCATTGTATTTACAGAGGGTTCACCCATGTTGCATGTGACTACTCCAGCATTGTGGCATCAGTTGAGGGCAATAATGGATCAGATGTCTTGAAAGCGTATTGTTTCACAACTTAAAGGACAGCTCATTTCTATTGCATCATTTTGTCCCTAATAAAACCTGAAAAAATAAGATCGCCACTGAAATCCACATTACACCCATAAATGTTACAATTTTCTTTTATTAAAGCTTGAAAATGTATTGGTATCTGAAGGAAATGGATGTATTGAGATGTACAGGTCTATATTGCACATAGTTGTACTTGTGGTTTACAAAAATCTGTTACCTTCAAAGCACTATTATGAACAAAGGCAGACTTAATGTAATGAGATGACAATAAACACCAACCTAAGATTGTCTATTCTTGTTTTCAGCTGAGGTAAGCAGTCTTCACAATAACCAGGAGTAAGGCATAGCGTTGTATCTGGTCAGTTGGTTTTACCTGAGAATGAGAATTATGGTACTTTTTATATTTACATCGATCATTTTCGTAACTCTGGACACAACTTGTGTTGGCACAAACATGTAGCATACACACACTTCCTAGCATAATTAAAATGAACTTAGAGTAACTTAAAGCACGAACGCGGATATTCTGGTACAATCAGTGAATTTCTCTTCTCATCCAAGACAGACAGAAGGACCTTAGACAGAGACTTGTACAGTTCATTTTCCTCGGGTGTGTTGTCTTCAACAAATGAACGTATCAGAAAAAAATGTATGCAAAAAATTTTCAAAAAAATACAACATACAGGATTTTCCAATTAATTCAGAAAGAGAAAGCTGATTTTTTTATTTCTTGTATCTATTTCCTAGACCCACATCTTCACCAACTAATTATTAATACTTTTCTCTGATTACAACAAACCAATTAAGTCTAACAAATTAATTTTAACTACTCAAAGCAAAGAATTCAAGTCATTTCAGCTCTCATATACTCTCACTTAAGCTGTGTAGGGATTGTGCACTCACCCCAGTGAATGCCTTTATGGTCCGATTCAAGAAAGCATTCTCAACCTTCTCTGGTATGAACTCCATATGAGCCATACAGTCCAGAATACAAGTTAGCGTTTCTCTTGCGCCCTACAAAAGAAATACAAGCAGATGTTAATAATCATGAGGTCAAAAAACATCGTAAATCTGCTTGCAATAGGTTAAAATTAGGGAAATTTGTTCTTTACACATTCAAACTTTCCCTTCAATGCCAGGGATCCAACTCCAGATATTATTCTAGGCTTGGGATGTAAAAGCTGAAATAGTAGCCTATAGATGGTTTATGTTTGTGGAAGGACCAGAATACCTACAAGAAGCCCACCAAGACACACGGAGAACATGCAAACACCAAAATACCCCACACTACCTGCAGCACTGTGCCTCATAACAGTAAATACTATTTTAAAAAAACATAAAAAACACCTAAATCTGCATGGATCTTAAATAATTATGAACAAGAACAAAGTACATAACCTGATCCAGTGGGCTAAGGAGTGTTTTGGCATCTGTGTTTTTTGGGTTCAAAGCCCGAGCGACTTCAGCAGAGATGACGGGTTCTCGGAGCTGCTCGAGCCACGCCCACATAAGCCCTGTGAGGATGAAAGGGTCACGCTCCAGGCACAGCCGCTCCCATGCGCCGCCTTGGTTTAGTTCAGCCTGTCAACACACATTAATGCATTTGCTCTGCTCCCATCTCACCCGTGGCCACTCAGGAAATAGGATAAGCGAGAAAGGGTCTAAAAAAACTAATACGCTTTGCTGATTTTGAACCAGCAGTTTTCTTGATAGTAAATGTATCATATTGTGGTTCTTACACTTTTTCCAATCTTTACAAAAATGGTCTTATTGATCAGTTAGTGTAATTATTAGCCAAATAATTACACTGACTGATCAATAAGACCATTTTTGTAGTGACTGGGCTTTAAATACATCAAATGTGAGTTTAATTTCAACAAAACTAAACTTTGATAACACAGGATGAGTATAAAAGTATGCAAATATATTTTGAATCATAATAAATAATAATAATAGTCTTAAATAGAGCTTAAGTAGTAACTAAACAAATGTATGCATATTTAATTTGCTAGGAATGTGTAGTATATCACAAAATGATCATCACAATATTGTTTCATATAAGAAAAGAAATAAAACATTTTTAAGACATGTAATTTGACAGATTTGCTTTTTAATTAAAATGTGCCAGTTATCAATTTTTTGTACAGAATTTAGCTTTTTTCTTGATTTAATCAGAGGTGAATTAACATATTCACATTTTTGTTGTAATATAACTTGGCGTTCTACTGCCTGTATGTTGAAATATTACAGTAATATTGTTCGTCTTACCTCCCACTCCAACACCTTCTTCTTATGTCTCTCTTCTCCATCCAGGAACACGTCGACGGCCAGAGCTTGAGCCACCAGCAGCCTGCGGGCGTCTAAGGACAGCTCTGACTGCAGCGTGATGAAGGGCACCTCAGAATGTTCCTCTTCTTTACTCTCCGGGTTTCTCCCATTCACAAACTCCTCTCTATCCTCTGTTTTTAGCCTAGTCAGCAACGTCGGTTTCTTTGTATCCTTATTAGTCCCCATGGATTCACTGCGCTGGATGCTACTTTTTTTTTGTTTCCTGATCAGAACTGAGCCGTCTTTTTGGTGTTCTAAGTTTTTGACTTCCCACAGTGAACTGATGGAGCTGAATGAACTGAGAGAAGTGTTGCTATTTATTTTTCTCAGTTCGCTAGTTGGCAGCTCGGGCATTCCAACATTGTCTTGTGATAAAGATGTTACGGGTTGTGTTAGGAGATTGAGGTCTGATCCAAGTCTTCTTAAATCTGACTCGCTGTAGCTGAGACTTTTGCGATGGTAAAAAATAGGTGGTTCATTGAAATGCCTTGGTAACGTGGGTGAACCTGGCAACCGTAGTTGATTGATAAAAATCTCCGGGCCTAATTTCTCTATTATGCTTTGCTCCATCTCCAAGTCTTCACCGTCAGGAGCTTCTAAAATGTCTTCTTCAATCACTTGTCGATTTTCTGCAATATCTAATAACAGCTTACACACCAGCTGGATGATCTTGGGCAGGTGCCTCAGTTGTCTGCGTTCGTATCCGTGCAGAATGTGTGTTTGGCGGCGCAGGTACTGGGTCAGTGTGACTGGGTAGGTGAGTGGTTTAGCACACGAGAACACACTCCTCAGCGGGACCAGAAACTGCACAAACTGCCTCACACAGCTCAGCTGGCTCCGGGTCTGGATGGAGTTTGGACGTTTGGAGCGGACGTACAGGATGGCCTGGTTGGCAGTCATTTGAGTTGTGTAGGTGATGAAACAGGCGATCAACACGCCTAGAACAAAAAGAGAATAAACTAATGAAAAACACTCAAATCTATCAGTAAATCTGTTAACAGGAAAGAGAACTTGCACAAGCAGATTTCACATATAACAGTAAAGAAGCAATGCAAAGAAAATTCATCGCTTTTCAAAGATTCAAATAATAATCTGTTTCCTCTCATTAAAGATGCAATATTTAACTTGTCTCCATTGTCTCCATTGAGCTGTTGATTATGATGTTCCACTATAAACCATTAAATGTTTCTATATTGCAGTGATTCAATTATTACTACCTTTGCTGCACACAGATGACCTATAACTTGGCCTGGTGGCGTCGCCTGCTTGTCTCCATGACGATAAGTAAGTGTAATGCCATACTATGTAACTTTCCAGGCAACCAATAACATCTCCATGGAGACAAGCAGGTAGCAAATCCTCAAATTCACAGTTCATAGACTTCTAAAATAAAATAAAGATTATAGACTGATTGGTTACTGTACCTGTTCTCCCAAGCCCAGCGTGACAGTGGACTGCGACCTTTCCCTCTTGCAGTGCAAATGCCATGACCTTCACCAAGTCCAGCACAGCAGTGAGGGACCCCACGCCATAGTCGCTCCAGCCAAAATTATAAAAGTAAACTACCAAACCACAGAAAATAACAGTTCATTCTACTTACAAACACTAGGTTAAACTATGTATATTGAATAAAAGTAAAAGTTGCATACTGTTGTTTTCCATAAATACTTCTGGACAGTATGAAAATCCACTTTCCGGCTCTAAAGGGTTTCCACAATATGCATGTTCACCAGGAATTTGTAGGTTGATCAAAGTTTTGATGCCATTCCTGAAAGAAAAAAATGTCTGGTTAACACTGTTACACTAGTTTTTAGACCTTTATGTAAATGTTTACCTTTTAAATTGATTGATTAAGTCATATTTTTCAATGATTTCTGTGGAGGGTCTGGAGCATGCAAGGATGTGGTCAGTCACCCTGAAAGACAAATGCACATTTAGTGAGTTGTTTGTTGCTTAATGGACCTTATTATGTACATTAACAGAGAATGAATCTTACCATGAAGAGAAGAGGCCTTTTATAGCCTGTTTGTCGTCACTCCAGTACGTTGGGTTGTCATACTTGCAAGCTCGTCCTCCACAACCATAAGAACATTGTACATGGGCAGGGATGACAAAACGGATAGCCTCACCAAAAACTGTATACTTGGATCTAGGGGCTCTGACTGAAAAATCAAGAAAAAAATACATTGCATATTGTTTAGACTAGTGACTTCACACAAAATTAAAAATATGATGATACCAGCTGTTGATAGGGTTTAATATTATACTTAAGGGTAGATAACAATGTTTAACTCAATCATTGTTTTTTTTATAATTCACTCCATAATCTGTCAAATTATCTTTGTGCTCTACTGTCTTGGTAGAGCCACCACTTTTAAATTCTGCAGACAAAAATAATGTCACCAAATTTAATTTATGCTGACAGAGGAGGATGTTAAAGTTTGTGTCTGTTTTTTGTTTCATGTTTCTAATTTAAATACAATTTTAACAAGCCAAAACATCGGCTACATGACACATTTTACCACAGAATCCCTATAATTCAATCATAAACATTTTTTTTTAATGTCCACCAAGAAGATTATGCGATTGAGTCAGTTTATTTATTTATTTATTTGTCTCTGGACAGGATTTCTCGGAAACTACAGGACGGATCTTCATGAAATTTTTACCAGAGGTAGATCTAGGCCCAAGGACCACTCCATTAAATTTTGGTGATGATCCGGACCTGGAATCTTGGCAGAGATCAGAAATCTCAGATTGCTCTTGTTTTAATAATGCCACTTAACAAATGAATGAAACCAATTCCTTAAAATAAACACGTTATATATAAGTATTTCTCTGCTGACTGCTCAGAACTTCTGAAATAATTAGATCCCATGTGACTGTTCACCTTAAGGTGCCTAATCCCTTGTCTGGCAATGGCCGGACCTTAGCTATAAAAGGCAGCTAAATACTTTGTGAAAATAACTATATTTAACCCACTAACTGTATAATGTGTGATAAAATTCTCCTATTATTACTTACAGAATTCCATCAGAGCCCCTCCTGCAGCCTGTGCCATTTGAAGTGTGACTCAGGAAATCAACCAAAGTCATAGCAGAATCTAGGCATATACATTACACATCATCTGAATAAATAAACTAAAGTCAAGACTCAAGTTCTATAATATATATAACAATAAAAATGTAACTTACCTGAAACATTTGAGCTAAAGCATCTGCAACAAGCATGTTTAAAAAGTCTACTCTTCTGGATACCAGCATATCTGACTTCAGCCTTTTGACGCTGGCTTCTATGGAGTCAATCTTGTTGCTTCTCTTGATGTGATCCGTCACAGATTATCCCTGCGTCGCTGGGTGGGGCGACTGTGTGAGCATGGCCTGTGTGCTCCTACATGGAAAGACATGCATTTACTGGTATAACTGATGCATTTCCTTGGCAATATTTCCAAAGGAATGTGTAGAAAATGAAGAATGGAGAGAGGTAGTCACACTCTAAGCCTAACACAGTCCCTGTTGTGGCAGTGAAGGAAGAGCAGACTTATTTTTGACTCCTCCCAGATTAGACAACTATAATCTTATTACTCTGTAGGTATATCAACAAAGAACCTTATACTTTACAGTATTGGCCATTTAAAAACACAAACTATAATACATTTCAACTGTTCTGTCTTCGCGTTTAGACTATTGAAACAGTTTGTTTTCTTGTCTACACAAAAAGGAGCGGTCTCCTCTGCAGAAGGATCTTAACTTGGACCAATAGAAGGGCCCTTCTTCTCAAAACTCTTCAATGGCTACCGGTCTCCTACCGGATACAAAAAAATGTTGGTGTTGACTTTCAGAGCCTTGAATTGTCCTTCCTACATCAGCCATCTGGCTGAAGGAGCCTTTTGCAGTTAGAAGTTTATAGACCAGAACCTGCTGATGGATCCTCATACTTGTCTTTGGACCACAGGAGACAGACCCTTCCAGGGTGTTCACTCTGTTTGACGCTTGTTTGTCTGTTGACGCCTTCAAAAGCCAACTCAAAATGCTTGTTTTAAGGTGCAGTAGTTTTTTAGGGACTGCTATGACTGCTATATTGTTGTATTGACTTTATTGTAATTGTGTTTTATTTTTTGATGTGTTTTAACTTCTTGTTGTGACTTTGTGACCTTGTCTGTGAAAAGTGCTACATAAAGAAACTTTGTTTGCGTTTAATCTATAATTTCTGTTGATGTTAGACTTATGCTTGGTGTCCAAACAATGACAGAAGTTACTTCTATGTAGTTTTGGGGCTTGTAAATATGCACACCACAATATGTCACTACTATCTGTTTAGTTGTGGAGAGCAGCATTAGACTCAAACCTGTTCCACAAATAGAGGAACCTGATTGACAAACCAAGCAGATAAAATCTGATTGGCTTAGTGCTCACCACACTAAAGCTGGTTAGTTTAAGGATAAGGAGTAGAAAGGAAAAGGGGCGTGTAGATGAAAATAACCACTTTTGATAGAAATGGGTGATAAAAATAAAAACTACAAAGCAAACAATACATACAGCCTGTCAAAATTTCCAGAAATAAGTTACTTGCTAAAATTGCATATATTTTATTTCACTCACCAGTGCCTGGCAGTTCACATTTGATTCTACTATGTAGCTCATATCTGAAGCTCCACAGTGAACCTAAAACATGAAATTAGACATGTTAGATTTTTTAAAGTGCCATAAGAACAAACTATATTCATCAGGAAACCTTTTCACACTTATTCACACTCTAATATTCTCTGAGACAATTTACAAACAAAACATGATCAACGAAATGTACAATTAAAAAAAGAAGTAGAAAAGTTGTTAATTCATTCATTTCAAATCTGTATTGCAACCACACAGGCTCTGGTAGTGGCCAGCAGGTGGCAGTAGACACTACTCAGTATGCTAGCCACATCAGATTCAACGAGTTGAGCAAATCCAGGCTAAAATTGCAGTATAAATACATTTGGGCCATTGGCTATCCACCATGTAGGGCAAAAGTTGATATTTTGGACCTACCATATCTGGAATGGACACAGGGTTATTGTTCGCCTACAGGCTGCGGATATAAAGTGCCAGAACAATGCGTATCGTGCTCCCATTCTGGATATAAAAACAAGGATGCAGACCTTTCACATCCTCATTCCCGCAGACATAATCGGGTTATGATAAAAATTATTTACATGTGCACATTTTTAAAAGTGAACACAAGGGGGCCTTGAGTACCACTCGCGTAGCTGATTTCCGCGCTCCACATCGGCACCTTCGCCAGGCATAATGGGAGCATGAGTTTATTTTGTGGCGCTCGTTGCTGTAGAACATCGGTTTTGAGACTATAGAAAGACTACATTTCCCATCAGTCTTTGCAGCGCGCTCGGAGTTGCCCCCGCACGTTGCGTAGTGCATTTTGTATGAGCAAAGCGTCCGTCAGCTGTTCCCTTAAAGCCGGCTAGTCTGTGGGATGAAAACACCGGAAAACGTGAGCCTGTCCTTTCAGAACAAGACGAAATAATTCTGATATGCTCTTTGGGAAATGTAGTTTAATCAGTAATGCGGGTATTATTCCATCTGTTCTTGCATATTCTTACTTTAATTAGGCGCTCCGACTGTGCTCAGGCAACTCAAAGCGCGCAGTTTGTTACGTTGTGTTTCGCGTAAAAGGTCGGGACCGGAAGTCATGTATTCCTTTCCACCGCCTTGGCTCTGGTAAGTTTGCTGCGGAGCTGTCGACGGTAAAAGCCGGGGGAGAGGCGAAGGAACAGGAGCACCTCAGCGATGGAGCATTTCTAAAAGACCAAACTCCCCCGTACAAGACCAGCGAGTTTGGAGAACTACATGACCAAAGACGCGTGGCCAGCAACGAGAAACGCAAACGTAACAATCATGCAATACAAATACAGACGAATTTAAGCCGGGCGCTTCTTCTTCAAGGTTAACGCCGCATCCCTCTTGTCTCACGTCGGCTTGAACGTCATCTGATAGCCGGGGAACCGATCATGTCCGTGGAGGAGCAGCAGCTGGGGTATCCCGACAACATGCCCGGGTGGATGAGGGCTGAGATCGAGCGTCTCTCCCGGGAACTGACCGAGACCACGAACGAGAAGATCCAGGCGGCGGAGTACGGGCTGGCGGTGCTGGAGGAGAAGCAGCAACTCAAGCAGCAGTACGACGAGCTGGAGATCGAGTATGAGACCATCAGACAGGAGTTGGACCAGCTGAAAGAGGTTAGAAGTGGGCACAAATAGGCCTATGCTTTACCTTATTAACTATTTATATGGCTGTCATGGGGGTATTTCATCAACACATATTTAGTTTTGCCTTTTTCCATGTATAATTACTTACAAACTACACAATGAATACTATAATTGACACTATAATCAACCTATTTATCCAAAGCTTCTATGTTGCAAGGTCAACTTCATGAAGGAAGGATAAGCATAGGCTCCCCTGTGCTGTGCTCCCCCCTCCTCTGGATGAGGGTATCCCCCACACTGACACCTATTATTTTTTTATGCAGCACCTCACCCTTTCCTTGCCTTTCATTTTGCAGTCTTATTTATGCATGCCACCGCTTTGAAACCTGACTATTTTGTATTATGATTTTTAATATAATAGGCTACTTAAATACATTTGACTTACATTTTCACTCAGTCTGGTAATGTAATTTTCTGCTGGTGAATCATTTTCCCATGTGATGAACTGGTTAACTTTGCAGAGGCGGGAGCTTGTTTGAATTTTAAACGTTCCCGCTCGGCAGAGAAGTTGGAACGGAAACCAGATGAGTAACGACCCTTTGGGAATGGAAAGAATGTGTTGAGCGGTGAGAGGAGAGATAAAGGAAGTTTGTTAAAAGCAGAAACAGTGGCCTGGCTTGTACTGTCCCTGTCATCTGATTTCAATATATTGCAGTGGAGCTTGACAACATCTTATGACTGTGATTAACATGAGGTTTTATTCACGAGTTTGCTATTATTATCTGTATATTGACAAATGTATTTAGTCATTCTGCTCTCACATCCTCCTCTGTGGTGGTTCTTCCTGCATGCTTCAGCTGTCTTGCCACGGGGGCTGTATATTTTTGGCAATAGCCTTTTTTGCTTTGCCAGAATTCTGCTTGTCTTTCCTACTGTGATTTTAGTGAAGTCAAATACTGGAGTGCATTCAACCCTTGTGGTCTTGACTGCTTGTTTGTGCAGAGTTGATATAGGCTTAGGCTGTGTTACCAGTTCTTGCACACTTTTCCCATGCATTTCTTTTCTAGAGAGACCCTCCTGGGCTTTCAATGGAATGAAAAAGCAAGCTAGTAAACGGGAAATAAACTTAACAAGATGTAACCCATGCTCACTAAATCAAAGACGTATTTTCCTTTTAATCAAAGTCTTCAATAGAGATACCCATGTGTGCTTTTTATTATAGTGCACAAGCAAATCTGAATGGGCAGTAAACTCAGTTGTTTGCAGAGCTGTGGCAGAAGTTCATTCCTTTACCATGAGGTCGAGGAGTGGGTCATACTGGCTGTAGATCACCCGTGAGCTGTCTCCTTTGAAAAGCTATAGAAATGTGCCTTTATTACTCCTTTCTGGCCCAGAAATCTGTTTGGGCCAGTCAGGAAAATGTGATCCTATCAGATGGAATAGATATTCTTCCAGCATTCCCCATGGCTTCCTTTTGTTGTATCCACAGAAAAACAGAAGGTCATAGGGAGCAGATAAACTACTAATGTAATGTGTAGGCTAAAATGAAATGCCATTGTGCTGAGTTTTTAACAGATGTGCTTTCAACTGACGTCTAAGGCAAACAGTAAAAGCTAGGGAAATTAATGTCTATGGATTTGGTAGAAGATTGTTTGGAAAATCTGCTGAGTAGTTGGATTCTCTTCATTGCCTCTCCGCTAGGACAGCACAAAAGGAGAAAATAGATAACATTTAAATCCCTTCTTCCAATGTGAGAAAAACAGATGTAAACCCCTGATTTTATATTACAATATAATTATTTTTCTGGGATATAACTGATGGTGCTGATAATATCACAGTAATGGTTTGCAATACATGGTTCTTCAGCCAAACTTTGCACCTCAAGACTCCATATGACATTCACGCATTCAGGTAAGCCTCTGTGACTCACCCTCAAGCCCTTTGGACCCCAGTGTAACCTGCTCTTTAATGATTATAATGATTAGCAGCCACAGGCTAGTCCATTGCAGCACTGGTAGAAAGGGCACTAATATTAACCTACACATACAGGAAGATGGAGGATTTCTGTGAGCGTTGTTGCTTGGTAACAGCACAGCTCAGTGAGCTGTGGTTTCAGGCTGCCTCTTCAACTATTGCTGCAAATTGCCATGTGCTAACTGATGAATGCAGATATTTTCATTGACAAAACTAAATGTGCTGTAGTTATATATAATAACATGAAATTGCAATTTTCAACAGATTATTTTCACCCTGTGACTGTGCTAATCCAGGAGGGAAGTTTAAATCAGATTTTTTTCAAGTTAAAATGAAGATGTTTATTTCTGTCTTTTTATTTACACCATAAACAAGGTGTGTTGTGTACTGTTATCAGGTTAACTGGCAGGTGACAAAGTCCAGGCACAGTCACGAGCTAAGCGGCTAAAGACATTACAGTTCATGCATAAGTGTGATTCTCCCTGAGCTAAGCCCCTCACAGGTGACATCACAGGTGACACCTCCAGCTGTTCACACCACACCAGGGCGTGCTTCACATCCAGAGCATCTCAGTCTCCTACATACTCCAGGTTTATTTTTGGGCTGGTGGCAGGGACTGCACAGGAGCCGTTTACACTTGCATAGCACCATGTTTCTGGCCTGTCCGCGTCCAGGCAGCAGCGTTCCTGGTTGTGGAATTCTAACAGACAATCAGCTCCCTAAATATTGTTAAGCTCAGTCAAACCTCCCATCTCTGTGCTCCGAGGGGAGGGTCATTGTTGGCCTGAGCCCAGCGGGGTTAACAGGTCTTGGGTGTCACCGTTGTAGCGGGTTAAACGCCATCAGTACATAGTGTTTGACAAAGCAGAGATTGAGAGAGGCGTCCCATTGTAGTACCATTTGAAAGGATTGGTCACTTTTGTTCTTGTTAAAACAGCAGATCACAAAAGGATATATGCCAGTGTACCTAACAAAGATATCTGGCGTAACTTTAAGCCCTTTATGTTTCATTCTGATTGAACTTTGATAGAACTACTGCTGATAAAGTGCAAAATCTTTTGTGAAATGCACCATACGCCTGAAGTTAAATGGTAATGTTTTTCTAAATGACACTAAATAAAGCCTCAAATCCCCTCCCTTCCAAGTATAAGAGGATGAATCCCAGTTGCAGCACTTTGGCTTATGAAGACATGGGATCTCTTGGACCAGCCCTGCTCTGGTATGCCTCGTCAGGGACCCCAACATGCATTCTGGGCAATTCTACACTCATGAACTGACGTAAAAAGCATGTTTAAGGTTTATTGTCCTGGATAGCTTTTGTTAATAAGCAAAACTGTATGGTCTATTTGCAGATGTAAAAAGGGAATAGTAAGACTTTGAGATAATTAAGATAGCACCTTATTTGATTTCAAAGGTAGCCTTAAATAAATGTCACAGATCCAACTGCTTAGCGTAAGAGGACTTTAATACTTTTATCAATGGTAAATTATCAGGAAGTTTTAAGCTAAAGACTTTATTGCCAAATTATGCTGACATATGCAGCCTTTAGTGGCTGGAAGAGAAAAACTATAATATAAAATATAAATTGTATTTGTATAACAAAACTGTTAATGCATTAATAACTTGATTTACTTGAGCTTTGATGGCTTGAGATAAGAGCCCTCAGCAAGCTGCTCCAGCAGCTTTTATAGATGGTCTTCACACATAGACAGACCATTGTGTTGTAGTGCCTTCAACCTATTGATTTAACTATTGTATAAACATGTGCGTCATTATGCTGCACACTGAGTTACTTCACTGAATATTACATAGTTTTGTCTGGTACTTATTGCCGTGTCTGTCTATGTTGATGTTTGGTTGTGTAGTAGCAGTATGGAAGCCTAGCAGGGCCATGATTTAGACAATGTAATCCAATTAGAAAAGCCCGGGACCAGATCAGGCAGGAGTCCAGGCTATAAGCAGAGGCTGAGGTAATCACCATAGCAGAGTTCATTGCAGGGAACTGGGCGGTTGGAAATTCATGTTATTGTCATGCTTAGACGTTGTTCTTTTGGCTAATATGTGGCATTAAAAAGACATACCTAACATTGTTGTTACATTACAAATAAGTTGCCCTAATTAAAATGCATGCCTGCAATAACAAGAATTTTGTATTTAATACATTACAGTGATGACTTTTGTTGGTTTTGACTATGAAGCCTTGTTTGTGTGGGCTCAGAGATCTTGTATAAACCAGTGAATCATCTCCCTTAGCTAAAACCTGGATTTAGGGTTACTTGTTTAAAGAACTTTTCTCATTTCTATAATAAACCTCAGAGCCTTTTTAGGCTTCTTTCATACTGCATGGATACCCTATATTTTCTCTGTAAATCACCATGTTTTCTGCACAAACTGTTCATGCGTAAGACAAGCAGGCCTTGATATGATCCTTTCTCATGACGTGGGATAATTAATGTTTGTGTTTCAAAGAGAGAGACCTCCTCAGACTTCCTCCTATTGTGGTGGAGTCAGTTTTATATAGTTAGCATCCTGTTTACAGCTGAGGGCATTTACAGCAGATGGGAAGGATATGATGTACTTGTCCGGAAATCTTTCTATAGGCATGAAAAAGGAAGATTCAGCATTTATTCATTGTTTAATGTCATTTAATGTCTTAGTGTTTTAGAACAGTGTCCTAAGTCCCATTTGTACAGTGTCCTTGATTGCCCAGAAAGGTGCCTTTTAAATAAAATAGATGATTATTATTATTATTATTTAAATCATTACATGAGGTTTTTAATATAGAAAAATAAGCTTTTCATAACCAATTTCAAAAGATGCTAGTAATTTTATTTTAAAATCATCATCTTGCCTATAGAAAACTAGTAGATGTATCAAGTTATTTCTCTGGGTAAAGGGTAATTCAGTGGCCTAAAGCTATATAAGCATGTCTTATAAAAGATACACTTATTAACATCACAAAAGAGTTTCTTCTGGTGGTAATAAATGGACAGATGGTGGGTGCCGCGACCCCCTCTCCACACAGTCACGTGCACTCAGTCATAGCTGTTTGTTCAAATATGACATTTATTGCATATGCTAGCAGTTAAACCTCTGAGCTAGATATGCAAAATTACTTCTTCAGTTAGAGAAAAAATGTAAAATCAACTTATAGTATTTATTTTTTTCTTGAAACAAGCAACAAGCTCATGCCACAGCAAAAATCAGAATTAATCAAACCTTCATGGGGCCCTGTGCCCATTTTAATAGGCCAACTATTCAAACATGCAAAACCATTTCTAAAGACTGTCCTTTTACCCTGGGGCTCATTCCATTTAACTGTACCACCACAATACAATAAGGAACATATCCAGTGTCTGTAACCATCCTCACACTGTGCCACCAAACTCACCCCTCCTCCCCCCGCACACTGCCATTGTGATTCTAGATAGTCTGCTTTGAAATCCCCAAGCAGGCTTCAGAAATGGAGAAATGGTTAAACGGGAGGTGGGTATAGAAGAAGGAGGGCCCATGGTGTGACAACTTGGGGCACGAGGAGGGTATTTTAATTGGATACATGCCAGCTTCTCAGGGGCTCTTGAAAAATGACAGGAGGGGCAATGCATTGGTTTTCTGTGGGAACTAACTCACTTCCTTTGAGAGAGAAGAATAGCGAAGAATCAGCTGGTCCAATGGGTTTAAAGAGCTTGGAATTTAAATGAGCGCCAACATGGAGAATGGGACTTCCTGTATCGTGCGTTTTGTGCTTTTGGAAATCTTAGGTTGGTTGAGTTAGAAAATGGATAGAATATTGGCCAATCGTGGCAACTCAACCCAAATATACATTTCTGTAAAGGTCTCAGGTGTAAAAACTGTCACACTGACCTTGAAAATTTAACCTTGTTGATAGAAAAAAGTCCCTTATGGTCACAGAATGCCTTTAATTACTGCAAGTGGTGCAGGAGGCCATTAGAGTGTGTCTGGTTGGAGGAAGGGTCAGTCCAGACCAGGACCCCATCATTAGCGGCACACCGGAACAGCCCACTGGGGAACATTCAGGCCTAGTTTATGGTATGACTGTTTGACACATGTGGAGCAGAAGTGATGAAGAATTGAGTTAAAGAAATGACACAAGAACCAAGATGTCAACATAAATGATGTTTGCCTCCCATCCCCCATCCCCCGGTCAATGCCACGGCCTGATTGAATGGCCATGAGTGTGGGGAGGTGTGATATACACAACATTTATCTAGTAAGTCATTACAGCGGCTAGTTTAGCCAAGCTCACAATAGACAAATTGATTTGGCAGCAGCAACCAACCCCCTTTTCTTCCTGTGTTTCCACCTTGCTCTTCGTGAATATAATCTCACGTGCTTTGAGTTGGTGTGACTGAAGCAGGCCCCAGCTGTGGCCCAGCTGCCTCCCTCCTTTGCTGTCTATAGTCACATGTAACTTCACTGAAAGGTGTTATGTGTTATTTATGGGAACACTGGTGCAGAACCCAACTAGAGTGTTTAACATGGTCTAAACCTGGGTTAGATACAACAAAGTCCAACCAGTTCAAGTGCAGTCAAATGCAGCTCAATCTTTGTGCAAATAGATTGGATTTAAAGTGTCTCTATAGAGCTGTGTAGCAGAGGAGAGGGCTACAATCTGTCGGGCCAGTAGTGCCATCTGTGCTGGTGGCATCCCCCTGTGTTACCTCTGCTGACCGTTGCTTCTGTAATTGGCGATCTAACCATAATGACGTCTGCTCTCCTGGGGGCAGGCGCGTGGATCTGGCACAGCTCATCCAGACACAGGCCCTCTGTTCTGAGCTAAAGAGGAACTACAGGCAGCCTCTGATAAGACTTTGCATTGCAAATGACAGAGGTTGTGAAAACCAAAGCTGGACTACCATGGTGATATGAGTGATAAGGACCCAGACTTAAAGGCAGACACGGATATGGAGGTGTACTATATCAGAACCCTCACCCTAACCCTAACATATGCAGTGCCTGGAGATTAGATCTTTATTCCCCAACAAAACACTGTGGCGGGTTTAAACATGTGCTTCCACCTGATTATTAACCAGAGTCTCTCTATTGCAGAGAGCCGGAAGATTTAGGATACAAGAAAAACAAAAATCAGTTACAGAATCCTTGTAACAATATTAAAGTTGCTTTTCTTCACAGTGTTTGTTACTAGTCCAAATGTTTACCATTATAATATTATTTCTCCACAATTTTTAGTCTCCTGTACCCCTCCCCCTTACAGGCTAAGCAGGCCTGCAGCTGTTTTTTCTTTTTAAAAAATGCCATGTGAACTTGGGATAGCCTCACATCAGGTGCATATTCTGTTTGTAGTCAGCCCCCAGCCTGTAGCATTGTCTTCATTCACTGCACTGCTTTTAAAGACCCACCAGGCTTTCAGCAGTCTTTCCTTTACCTGAGATGGCAAAGTCTCCACTGGGCCCACACACCAGGTGCACTCTGCAGAAATTGGGTGAGAGTGGAGGAGAGTGTGAAGTTGCCCAAGAGCTAGAATAAAAAACCCTGCAGCTCAGTACCGCACTGAAAATCAATATGGCTGCGTGCCAAGGACCAGCTCTCAAATATCTCAGCCTCACTCACAGACATTTTAGCGCCTTTTCCTGTGACTGTGTCTTTGTTTGCCAGATGACAGTCTAGTATGAAATATTTCCCTATTCAAAACAAAGACAGGCTAGCTGAAGAGTACGTTAAACCAATAATAAAATCTGTGTCAAAAGCATAGAATAATTTTAATATGTGATATTAGGGCTACGTGATAAGACAGTCACAATTGTTTTTATTGATTGATCATGGTACTATTAAAAATAAATTAAAATGGCATCCAGTATCCAGAATTAATTCCCTGATCATACACATTCAGCAGTCAGTTTTATGTCTGTGTTAATTCTAAGGTCTAGCTTAAAGATGCTGTTTTTTCTCCTTATTTTTCTTTTAAAAAACTGTGAAGTTGGTAGGTTAGTCGTTTATTCAGTTGCTATACACAACTACATTCATATTCATTTCAGGATATGTTAGGACTGTTATAATCATTTCATTTCTCTTGCTTACAGGCTTTAATGAACCATATCTTACTTCTCATAAAGTTGTTTTAGTTGTGTGTTTGAGAATAATTTCCAGCATTTTTTACAGTTTACAGTCCAAATTCCCGGTAATAATAATGCCTTATCTATATTACTTACTACAGTGAGAGGCATTGACTTGAACATAGCCATGTCTAATCAGGAACAGCTCGGTGTGTAAACTGTGTTAACCAAAACAAGCAGAAATCCATGTGACGTGCATTCCTCAGGACAATGTTAAACAGCAGGCTACGGCAAAAACAACAGGGATTCTCAGACAGTCTCAGAAACAAGGGCTGGGAAATATGGCAAAAAATAACACTTTTTTATTGATTCAGATTTTCACTTTTATTAAGACTTATTATATTACTTAGCTTCATGAACATAAACAAGTAAGGCAAAAATAAACCTGTTTATTGACTCGCTGGATTTGGCTGTGAACCTCTATTAAAAAGTCCCCAGGCCGTCACTGACTATTTGATTAGTTCTCATTTAGTTGCAAGAACAATGTAATTAGGCATTTTCTAATACAACATTTTAGTAATATTGATGTATTTCAGGTAGTGATGTTTGAAATAGATTTTAGTGCACCAAACTATATGACATTCACAGAAGGAAGTAGCTGTTTACAGGATACTGTGTAACCTAATGCCCCGGAAGGTCTGTGACTCTGCGTGCTATGGTCAGATGATAATAGGCATCTAAATATAGCAGCCCAGTGGTGTGTGAATAAAAATCTGAATCCAGGCTCAAAGAAGACATCGCATTTGTTTATTACAGCAAAGAATCAGAGAGTTCCATCTACACGTGAGCTCCGTTTCACGTGGACATAGATACTGTTTAGTGGATTGTTTAGTGCTCGTGTCCTCCTCTTGCTCCACCTCTCCTCCTCTGCAGTTGCCTGACTCGCCTCCCTGGCCTGTTCTAACACTGACCAGCCTTGTATGAGTAACTAGCACAGCAGCACAGTGAAGGATGTGTCAGCAGCCCTCACTACATCATGGCACAAGTATGCACCACAGACCCTGATCACCTAAACATCAGCCCACACAACAGGCCAACATGGAGGCACTTCCTTGTCTTCAGTTTGCTGGGTGTGAGTCAAGGGAAAAACTCAAAGAAATGTACTTTTTTTTTATATGTTGGTTTCAATATTGCACAAATTACATGTTTGGCAGACAAACTTTTCATTGATGGGGAAATCTCACTTAGCTAAATCCAAGAGACAAAAAACTGCAACAGTGTGATTGCAATGAATTTCACATTCATAGCATTGAAAATCCAAGCAGTTATATCCTTTTTATGAAGAGACTAAATCTGATCTCTTCAGTCTCATGAACCCTAATAGATTGGAGATTATTGCCAATATTGCAATAATAGCAAGTTAATACTGTAAAGAAACCTTAATGATTGTTGTGTGATATGTTCCAGGTATTCTGTATTTTTTGATTTGAGAAAAAAGATTGTGATTTTGAAGCACTGCATGTCCTTATTTCAAAGTATCCTGTTGCTGATTTAGCCAATGTTCTGTTCTTTGGTTAGAAATCCTTAGCCAATTTCTTGTAATGGGGTACATCAATTGTTTTGGTCTCACTCACACATGTGGAACACGTTATTCTTTACTAAATGTAGAGTACTAGTTTACTCTACAGTAAATGGCTGTAACTGAACCTTGAGTTGTGCTTTGTAATCAGTGGACTTTGAAACCCGTAGTCTGTGAGATTAGATGACAAAGAGACAGTTAGTCCATGTTTAGACTTGTATTCTACCACTGAGGCTCTTGTTTAATGACAGGCCCTGCTACCTGTGACAAAGATGTCATAGCAACATATAAAAGCTAGTGAGATGTGAATGCAATGACAGCAAGCTGTGCATTTAAAATTATCCCTGATCTCCAGAGAGACCAGGGCTTTTTGTTTGGTGCTAATATCATCCTTAGCAACCATGATGCAACAGGATGCATGATTTCCCCTTATGGCAACCTATGGTGCTTTTAAAAACAGTCTTGTGGGTATACTTGTGGATATAACCATTATAACCATAATCATAATCATAATATGGTTGAGCTGTTGACTCCTTTTGCTGGTCACGTGCTAAAGCTCAAGACAGTAAAATATTGGAGAATGATTCAGTTGAAAGTGCAAATATATCTTCTATCACATGATGCTTTTGATCATAGCCATTCTGCTATGCTATGCTATGCTTTGATATGGTGCTTCGGGATAGCTTTTTTTTTTTTTTTTTTTTATATTGAAACACTAGAGAATCATTTGAACAAAACACTCCTCTTCAATGAAACCCCCAAACACTGCTTTGAACAGCTTTACGACAGATTAATTAAGCATATTTGCATGTGTATGAACAGAAACATAGTGCATAATGTGAATAAGAATTTTGGTGGGGAGTTTGTTGCAAGATTATAGGGTTGAACGTGTTTGTTCCCAGTTTGACCACTGATGAAAGCCACTCTTAAGAAAAGCACTGTAGATTAGAGGTCTGAGGTCAGAAGGTTTTGGCAAAGGGTGCAGCCTTGGACTGATTGCTCTGCCTTCAATACCACCATCCAGTTAGATTATTGTGATGGGATTTCCCTTTTTTGATTGGGTTAATCCTGTCTTTTATTCAAACAATACTTAATCAATACTATATCTTTCTACTTTCAATTTTGGGGGATAAAAGTTGCATCTGTTTGCTAAGTATATTGAGCAGAACTTGTTTTGTGAAGTTGTTGAGACTTTTAGCTTGATACTCATCCATTCTTGACCCACATTTTTATTTTTTACTTCATTTTATTTATATTTTTTTATCTTGTATCAGCAGCAACATGCTCGATTTTCTCTGCTAAAGTGGCACGAGACAGCACCAGTCTGCCTTTCTCTAACCTGTCATGAATTGATTTTACACTTTCATGTTAAGTCCTTGCAACTAGGTCAGTTGGACTTGTTCGAATTTTCAGATTCCCTTCCTCTAAAGGAATTACTCGGATTATTACGATATGCAGTGAAACCAGGGGAAAATCCTGCAGCCGCCAGTCACGTGCAGTTATAGAGGGTTAGCGGGTCAGAGAGGGAGAGGGGGGGAGAGTGAAAGTAGAGAGAGAACGTGAAAGAGAAAGAGGAAAATGTAGGTACAAACCAGGCCTGATTCAGAAGAGCCTTAGGTGATTTTGCCCACATAAAAACGAGTATCAGTTTCCATCTCAACACATCACTGGTGATTGGGTATTGAACACAGTTTGTAATGACAGATATGATTATTTTGAGACCAGGGAAACCTAGATTCTCATGTAGTCAAAATGGTCTAGCACTGTCTATCTATTTGTAAACCATGATTAATTAAACCTTTATCTTCACCAAATGTAGACAGTTTGTTTTTGTCAGATCTTAAAGAATTGAAAAGCGATTGACCAAAATTAAAATACTTTTAGAGAGAAAATAAGACTCAAACAGACAAAAAACTGTTGCTTACTGTGTCTGAGCATGTGAGGAATAAATTGAACTAGCAGAGAAAATCTGGAACGCATTTGGGAGTATGAGATTATTCTTTCCAGATGGAGAGTTTCTACAGTCTACTGCAATTGGACTGATTTTTCATGTTGCATCCTGAGAACTGCTATAGCCAAACCATACTTTGGCATAAATATTAGAATGAATATTCTTAAAGGTGCGCTATTCTGTTCTTTGCTGAAGGGTCCACCACCTTCTTGTCTGGTGAAATGTTAGTTTGCAGGATAACGACATAGTTACTGTTATAAACTCTATTTTTTGTTCAAGGTTTAATTGCTTACTTACTTTTTTTTGCTTTTTAATGAATGTTTTAGGCAAAACAACATCTTAGAGAATGAATCCATCTAAAAATCTACATCCTCTTTAAACCATGACTTGATAAACTTGGATATTTTGCTTTGTGATTTACCTCTGTCTTCTTTGCCCCCAGGCTTTCGGACAAGCCCACTCCAACCACAGGAAGGTGGCTGCAGATGGGGAGAGCCGTGAGGAGTCCCTGATCCTGGAGTCTGCCTGTAAGGAGGCCTACTATGAGCAGAGGGTCCTGGAACTGCAGAACGAGCTCCGCCAAACCCGCAACCTTCTCACCAACACACAGTCTGAAAACGAACGGCTCAATACCATCTCACAGGACATCAGAGAGGTGAGGCAGAGAAAAGTACTGTGTGTGCTCATGCAAAAAGTGTATTCTATTGCATCAGATTATATGTTATATATATGAATATACAATATGGTACCACATATTTTCCTTGTTCTTCCAATATGATTAATTCAAATTGTATATTACTTTCTAGATTATTTTGGTTATGGCATCCCTTTAACAATCATATTAATATCTGCTATTTTACTGAAGCCTAACAGGTTGTGGTTTGGCCTATTTCACAACTTCTTATACACACCTTAGCCTGATTAGGAACATTTATTTGTTAGAGTCTGATATGATGAGTCAAATATACAAAATTCCCCTTTTGGGTGTTGCCATATTAAGTAGTTTAAAACAATTAAGGACTTGAGAAGCTGAACTGACTTGAAAATGAGGCTTGCCTTTTTGCATCTGACTCACACTTATTATAGTCCAAAGTCCTGCCTATATACAGTAATAATTACTAATTATAATCATAATGCAATCCCTTATTGCCTATGCCCTATTTTACACAAAGCACGACCCCTTTAATTGCTGTCATTACTGTATGCTGTACACGTAACGATTGACCTCATTGTACAAGACAAGACTGAAAGCCCACTGGACACACATCCCATGAGGATATGGATCAAAAGAGACGAATAGTGAATGATAGAGGTGTAGGAGCCAGTCTTTCACCTAAAACTACTTTGATCTAACCACCGTCTTCTCAGCAGCCAAGAGCAGACCAGAATAATAATGAATAGGTTTGAAGGTGTGAACATTTTAAAATATATCCCTTAAGGCATGTAGAACCAAATACAAGCGTGCCATTGTAGTAACAGGGAAAGCAGCTCATAGTTGTTGCAATGTTAAAACCCATTGACGACATGTGCGTCTGTCTGTCACATGACCCATTTAGTCTTTGTATAATGCTCTCACACAGCAGGAGATAAACCCAAGGGTCTGTACATTCTTCACATTTATGCATTGACGATTTACTTCAGCTGAGTCCACTGATTTGCTGTGGGTTATTTCATCGTCATTAGAGCATCAGAAAATAGTATGGATTAGTACATAAAGGATGTCTATAAGAATCAGTGTTTCTTTTGCACAGATGTCAGCTGTGTGGAGTGATTAGAACCAGAAGCTAGAATAAAGCAAGATACAGATTCTTGCAAAATTAGGTCTTTTTAAATGGTGGTAATATGGAATAACATGCTCTACATGCAGACCATGATCACTTTTTATGTTCTCCCCATGCCTCCTCTAGATTCTCCAGTTTCCCCATCCATTGAAAAAATGTACAATAGGCAGGATTCCCTGGAAAATTAAGATTCCAAATCTCAATGGGACTTTCCAGTAGTCCTGGTTACATCCAATAATGAATCTGGCTTGGCCCTAGTATTGACTTTGACATAATACATACTACAAGGTATCACCATCAGCCAGCACTTCTTTGTGACATATAGCATTATTAGCTTGCATTGCACTGTGTCCTGTTACTGTCCCTTATCTGTAAAAGTGCTGACATGGTTCCCCTTCTGTGCTGCAGCTCTAATTGGCCTGATAGAGATGGCTGAGAAAGAATGGCCTCATGTTTGACAATAATGATGCTGGCGTAATGGTCCTCTGGTGGTGTAGGGAGGAGAGTGAGCAGCAGCCAGAGGAGGGCACATGTCTGGGCATTGGGGTTGGGCGCTGGGGCGGGCATTACGACCAACCCGACATGCCCTGAAAGAGCCCTTTGTCTTCTGGGTTTTCAAATTAGCCAGAACGAAAGGCCACTGGGGAAGGAATGGGATGTGAGGATGCAGAGAATGGCACCATTGATTAGGAATGACTGAAAAAGTGTGGTGAAAAAGAATAATCCCAGTAACAACTGAACAATGCTTTGATTAGTCGTGCACCTTGTATATTTTCTCAGATTTGAAAGATAAGCTATTTTTATTAGGAAAAATGAAATTGCCAACTTGTGGTTAAGGCATTGCGCAAATGTGGTTGTTCCCACCGCAGAGTCCCAGTCGCTTTCCATCCTCCACTGTTTGCCGAATATCTCCCCTTTTTCTCTGTCCATTTCTCATAAATTACTTAAATTCTCTTACAACAGCTGAAAAATACAAGAAAAATACAAAATCATTGTAGTGGTTTAATAAGTATCTGTCTTAGGCTTAATCTATTACTAGTGAAGGTTATCTAAAGAAATACTATGGCTATTTCTAAAGCCATCTTCTCACTCAATTACTTTTGGTAGACTGTGCACCAACTCTCCTTTCCAAAACTCCTTTTTTCTCCACTTTTTTCTCCACCAGTGTTCAGTACTAAGAACAGTATTATTATATAGCTCCAGGCAAATGTGCCAGTATTCTCTGCCAAATACTCCATGTTACCCCCTGGCGATGATAAGACCCTGCTCTGGCTCTTGTCTACAGGATTAAACCTCCATAAGAGCCAGTTACACTGCGAGGAGGCGCGCACTAACAGCCATGACTTCATTAAATTAAATCTAGGGCCATGAGAGAAATGTGCTCATTAGATATAGAGTTATCAGCACTCTGTGGGACCAGTGCTTGCGTGTGTGTGAGGACTGATAAAATGCTGTGTGTCTTATGGAGGCAAAGGCATGCTCTATAAATGTATGAATGATATAATAGATAGAGGTGCAGATATGCAGAAAAATAACACTTGCTTTGGAGATATGCAGGTTTATGATAAGAAGAACTGATAAAACGGCTAATTAAAAAAATAAAATTAAGAAATAATTACAAACTGAAGCAGTGTGTTTTTAAAATAAGTGTATAAACTACGTAATAAAAAGTGATGTTTCTGCCCTTTTGTGGATATTTTTTCTATAGTCATATTTTGTGTGCTTAGAATAATAGGCATATTGTCAGAATATAGTGAGAATTATTTTCCATTTATTTTTATTTAATTCTGCTCCATCTTTAAAAAACACACCACCTATTTTTTTCTTCTTAGACAACAATTGTTTATTTAAAGATGCAAAAAATCCAAGGCAGGGGGGCAAACAGGTTTGTCCCCTGAGGAAAGCCATAGGCTGAAACGCGTCGGAACTTTTAAGTTGTCCATTTTGACATGCCGTAAATTAATAAAGGCATTTTATTTTAACCGGTGAGTGCCTTGGATTTTTTGCATCTTTAAACTAACTTCCCTTCCCCAAAGACACCACTGTGTTTTTTCTACTTTTTTCTACTGTGTATTATCCTCTGGAGGTCCAGGAAGCGCTCCTTTTGAAACTTTTTATACTAACAATTGTTTATTATTAAATTAGCAACCCAAATTAGTAATAAATAATTTCAGCTATTGATTTGCAACACTATGCATCTTGATTAGTCGTGACAACCTTAGAATCATAGATTTGAATCTCTGCAATGAAGACATTTCTTAAAAGCCTTTCACAAAAAACATATTTGTAATTTATTGCCTTCAATTACTGTATAATGGAGCCACCACACATCTGCAGGGGTTAGGTTAGTAGACTGCATCCAGACAGACACATACATGATTATAGTAATGAGAGTGGGCTATTGAAATGTTAAACGTGATTGCTTTCCATGCCTCATTTGCACCAAGCGGCTTTTCCCCAACACATGAGGTTCTATTAAAATCATTGCATTTTCTGTCTGTCATTCATCAGCTTTGAGGATTACACACCTGCTTTGGAGGTGTGGAGGCTGCCTGGATGGGATTGGTTTTAAAGGTTAGTGAGGGACTAGGAAGTAGAAATTGAAGTTGACCAGGTGGACACTTGCTTTACCGTGATTATTAAAGGTCAATTTGAGAAGGTGGATGCTAGGCTTGGTGATCGGTAGTTACTGCTACTGCTTTTAACGTACACTGAGCTAATGTAATAGGATGCCTAGTAGGCTTAGGGGTGTCCATGTCAAGTCCTGTATTATTACTGGTGACAACAATGCTAAGACAAATCACCCCCACACTGGTGTTGACTGGGGTGTGGGGGATGGGGTGTGATGCAGCTAGAGGGACAAATCAAGCCTTCTTGATTCTACATTTTCACTATTAAATGCTAGTTTTCACGAAGCAATCTTATGTTCATGTATTAGGTTGCTTCACCAGAGCACAATTATAAGAAACGTATGATAAAACTATACAAAAAACATGATTGATTAATTTGGCTCAATAAAGCCCATTACATTAATGACAAAGATTCAACTAAACCTAGAAGTAAAGCAAGGCCATCTGTCAAATTAGATCAAACTATCATAAAAAGACCAGAGGGTTAATACATTTGAATAAAGACTCGCCATTGCCATTAGACTCCATCCATCTTTTGAAAAAACGTTCCTAAAAACAAATTCAGTAATTCGCACAACGGCCTCCTTTTTCCACAGACTAATGGCACCAGTGAGTGTTTTCATACCAGATCAATATGGACATGGTGCACTGAAAAAAATCAATGCACGCCCCATTCACTTTGACTAATGGATGTAAACACACGTTTCCTCAGTTGTCCCGGTGACCTGAAAACCTCTAATTTGGCTTTATGCACAATCACAGTGAATCACACAACGCCATGCTACACTTTTAATTGTGTATTCAAACGCCTGACCTTGAGTTGGCGTTCTCCCTGCTAATGGAGGCTGGTATAGACCGAATTGAAGGATAGTTGCTAGCAGCGAATGGATAGATAAAAGCGGATCCTCTTTCACCCACATTGGCGACTCTGACAGTAGTGAGAGGCCCTGGAGCATCATTATTCTCTGTTCTGTGCTGTCTGCTGGTATATTAGAGAGGGGGTAGAGTTGCAACACATCTGAGTCATTTTTCCTCAAGCTCATCATGGGACGATTCTGATTTAATATGGAATGACGTGACCTTGAGACATGCAAAGTTGATCAAGTTTTGTCTTTGTAAACTTCAAATCTTTTATTTAAACCTGGCAAGACTGTTGGATCAGACTCATATAGTTTGTATTTTTGCCCATTGGAAGAGAGATTACATTTCCAGACAGACTCACCTTCTCCTATTGGCAATTATTTTGTCGATTTTGTTGACCTTCATAGTCACACAAAACAGTGTATAACAGCTGCAAGATAAAGTGCCTTGCTGAAGGACACAACACATTATAGTTGATGGGATACTGGGATTTAACGTGTTTACAATTCTGTTTTCAATGTCAACTGTATGAAACAACTTTGCCCTTGTTATTACACCATTGTGATGTATTGATATGTGATGATTTCTTAGTTTTCGACTGGTTTCTTAAGCAATATCCCAAGACATCGAGGGCAAACAAGGTTATTGCTGCTGTTTGCTTTCCGATGATGGATACTTGATGCTGTAGATGAGACAGGAACTCAAGAGGGACTGATGTGCAGCCTCTGATAGCACAGTGCCACACGAAGCAGAATGAAGTGGGGGAGGGAGGGACTGGACAGGAGAAGTGAAATGGTAAAATGGAGGTCAGTGATATTAGACTCAAGCCAGTAGAGAGGGGAAAGGCGATACTATTGAGCTGCAATGCAATCTGTATAAGGCCATATGGGAGCCCCTTACTGAAACATGTGGTCTATGGCTTGTTTTAAGTGAACAGAATCAGACGGGGATCGGTGGAAAAGAGTGCACATAGGATCAGATTCATTTGCAGATCCAGCAGTTTTCTATAAATAATACAAGCTTTTGGCATCAGGAAGTCTGGGGCAGCACTTTGAGGGACCCACCACAGCAAAGGAAAAAACCTTGTAAAGATGCACTTAGCTAAAGTTTAAAGCAGCTTTATTTCAAGTTAGTGATGGCATAGAACGACTTAAACGACAGAAATATAAAAGAAAGTATCTACAAAGAGATTCTCTGAAAGCCCTTTCAGCTGAGGACCAAGGTAATCATACATACAGATTCTACTTGAGATAATAATCACAGTTCGATTTTTGTTTAAAATTGTGATTCCCTTCTTTTAAATCTGAAAGAAAAATAATAAGCAATAGAAGACCAGCTTATATAGTTAACCAAACACAAAATTATACTACTACGCTTATCTAATTATGACTTTTGTTGAGTTGCGAAACAGCCAATTTGGTTCAACATAACAATTCTGATGAATGCCACACATTTGGGTGATCACCACCCACATTGCAGCAGGGCCACACTTCTTAGCTTCATGTGTGGCTGTGTTATACTCCCCACAGCTGTCCAGTCCAGTCTTCACCTGGCAGTGCAAAAGGCACATTCACTGACCACTTTGCTGAAAGCTTGCACTGACAAGCTGTTGGAAAGGGGTCTCCTAAAATGACCTCTACACCACCACGCCAAACATGTCCATTAATAGTTTTTTTCTCTGACCCTCCCTCCTGCTAAGTGTATGACATTTTATTGCAAAAACACACACACAGTTACTTTAGCACCCCTGAATGAATGCACTTAAGCAACTTCTGTCACAGCCCCTAGTCTCTCAAAGAAATGGGGTACAAGCGCATGCAAAGTTGAAAGGTCGGGGGCTCTAGCTTGCATTGTAATCTGATTGGAGAAGGATGTTAATCAGTTTCAGGGCTTGGCCTCTATTCAACAGCACCAAACAGCACTGACCCTCCAGCTGAGACTCCTAACCCTGACCTGGACAAGCAGCTGGCAGGTTTAATGCTTCAAAATAAGGCTTAGAGGTTAGATTAGTGAGAATTAATAGTATATGTAGTTTGATACAGCCAAACAAGACAACCAACCCCTGATTAAGGATTTTTTCCCTCTTTACTTTGATTTCACTGTTGTGTTAAGAAGAGATTTGTAATACAAGCTTTTGCATTATTCAGTAATGTACCAACATCAGGGCTTTTGCACAGAGAGCACCCGGGCTCATTAAGTATGCGTACAGGAAATGTGAATATTAATGCATCTTTAAATGTCAGGCTCTCCTCTGCTCTGCCTTCACTATTAATTATTACACAGAGCAAATAAGGAGCATGCACAACTTCCTCAAAAGGGATTCAGCAACATGTCAAGGGTTACTAATACCGTATTTCATGTACTATAAAAATACCCTGCAGTACTTGAGCAAAACAAGTGTCAAATGGCAAAAAAATCACAACAAATAAATACAAATAAATTGCATTGTTTTTAAAAATATAGTTACAAAAGAACAGGTTTTAAATATGTATACTTATACAAAGTTTTAAATATTTTGTGTTTTGTTTTAATATGATATGTGTTTGGATAATTAAAACAAAATCCAATGTTTACTCAATTTGCTTTCATATTCAAATAACATCACTCAAGGAGTAAATCTATATTGTGTTCTGCCATAAAGGAAGTTTCACCTTACTGTTATTCAAATATCCATATTCTGTCATCACTGGTCCAGTCTCATTTTCTCCAGTATTTGATTTAGCAAAAATGCTGGTGTGAACACTAATAACATGGCGTGATGTTTGATTTTGTGTCATTGACAATATGCTCTAATAATGTAGACGATGAGGTGGACACATGGTGCTGACGAGAGAGATAAAGGACCACCTGGACAGAGATTCAGAGGCTAATTGACTTTTGGCTCTTTTGCATTAGGCACCCTCTGTCTACTTCCCAGAGAGACAAATATGGGCCACGGTATGCAAATACATGTGCCAGTTTACATGCTTGATTTAAATATTCAAACATGGGATTGTTGAGGAAAACCACATTTTCCTCTTGTGTTCATTAGTTTCTGCTTAGATAAAAAATACACTTGAAACAGAAATAAAGTCCAAAGTATATATGTATAAGGAGTCTGTGTCGACATTCCCATTCAATGATTCAATCAATGACTGAATGATTACATCTATACAAGCCGTTTTATACGCAAGGTACCATAGTTTAGACTTTTCGCCTCTTCTTGGTGCATAGGGCAGCCAGGCATCTTGGCACATTGCACAATCCAATCAGACTCCATCCAGGATGTTGTCCGGATAACAGGTCATGACACCATCCCTATAAGTAGTTTTTGTCCTGTTTAAGATAAGATAAGATAAGAGACACAGTAGGGAAATTCCAGTGTTGCAATGCATAGTTCAAGAACAGCAGGAAAATGGTAATATGCAATAAAACAAGATAATAGATCATTAAAAATAATTTAAGAATATACTTAAAATAGAGTCTATTATGTACAAAAGTAACAGTGCAGCATATGAACAGAATAAGTCTCAGTAAGAAGTATTTATTTCGTTTGCTATTAGACAGATTAGAATGTCATATATTTGTCTTAAAATATATCTCACAGTTGTGATCATAGCCCTTATCTTCACAGGGCCTTGGTAAAATAATGAACTAGCAGTGGTCATACAAAATATTTAGGCATAGTTATTTACTAACAGTATGATCGTAAGGGAGTTTCCTGAAAAACACTGCACTATACCTCTGGAGAGCAAAAGTCAAGTCCAGTTTTCTCACATTACAGCACCACATGCACAGCAGACGTCTCTTTGTCCTCTCAGAGGCTGCGACCCACCTGCTGCTTAACGGGTGTCACCTTTCACCTGAGCTTTCATCTTTTGAATACAGGCAGTGGTCAGGGTGGCCCCCTCTGCATGTCCCGCTGTCCTCCTCTGTTTTGGTGTGTGGGTGGGGGGGATTAGGGGCAAATGATAGGGAAGGCTGTGTGTGGCAGCGTCTTGGGGATTAGGGCATGTGTCTGGCCTGCTTCTTCTGTTTACACTTCCTTTTAAGATCCAAACAAGGGACAACAGGTCTGGCGTAGCAATTACCAGTCCATACGATAACATATTAAAAGTACTGCTGTGTTCTGTAGGTATTAACATATTTTATTTATATCTAATTCCTACTTATATCCTACTTATATTTACTATTTATGCATTTTTGTGGCAGCCCCAAGCCTATTTAAACAGAAAAGTGTCTGAAAATACAATAAAGGGAAATGGAAAAAGTGGAAAACCTTAGTTCAGTAGTTGTTGTTAGTCAGTAAAAGTTAAAGGTTGTTTTGTCCAGTAGAATTAAAAGTAAATGTTCTAACCTCTTTGAACTCTCCTCTTTTTAATGCTGTTCTTTGTTGTACATCAATAGCATCTGTCCTTTTGTTTCAATTAATTGATCCTTATAAAAAAGATTAGACCATTCAAACTTTCAATTGCAACTGTAGTGTTTTTGTACCTACCAATTTAGGACTAAATGTACCCTCATTACTCACTACCATGGCACTTCTCACTATTGAAAGCTTCTTACAATCAGAGAGATAAGTGTACTTCATTTTTTTTTATTTCTGTCCAATTTGGCAGTCCTTGTTGCCTGTGGCCCACAGCCCAGAGTGGCACCTGACTCCTTTTTCTCTCAAAGACTTTCAGATAAATATATGCAAAACTCTACTTGGCCAGATGGTAGCCATTTCTTATCCAAGTGAAATTCACTGTGTTGAGAAGTCAAGCTGACTAGATTGGACTGGTTACTGGTCACAATAAAATGCAATATACTGTTACAGAAAAGATTGCAATAAATGATAACACTGATGACTGAAAATGTTTTACAATATCATAAACAAATAAAACAGAATTACACTCTTAAGAAGCTAGTTTGTGTAGAAATTATTCATAAATCAACCCTCCACGGTTAAAATCTTATTTTAATTCAAAAAATGTCCTTAAAGATATATATTGATATATTTATTGTTGTATTTTTGGTTACACAGGTGCTACCATCCATCTGCTGTATTCTACTCTACCAGCTGGTTACTGCTTTACTGACTATTTCTCTTTTGGTGTTACAGAAAAACCAGATGGTGGAGCTGCAGAGGACTCAGTTGCGTGATGACATTAAGGAATACAAGTTTCGTGAGGCCCGCCTGCTGCAGGACTACTCTGAGCTGGAGGAGGAGAACATCTCACTGCAGAAGCAAGTCTCTGTGCTCAAACAAAGCCAGGTCAGGAACTTTATTCACTCACTCATTGCAATATTGTACATGCAAATTCTTTTTTATATTTTACATTTATCCAGGACAAAGCCACGGAGAATAATTTCACAGCTGTGGAGCTCTAAATTGTCTTTTGTCTGTTTTGTTATAGATAGAAGAGTATGAAGTGTATTTATTCTTTATATTTGTAAATATTTATGATTGCGCTAGGGGAATTTCAGCAATATATTAAATCCCCCTTTGCAATATTGCATTAAATATTGCACTTAATAAGACTTGACTTTGAATGTGGTTACATTCCCAGAAGCAGTATCATTGTTCATTATTCTAGTCATGTGAACTGATTGGAATATCAGTTGTTCTGTAATCTTCAACAAAATGAAATTGGAGTGTTTCAGTCCCACATCACAAATGTCTGTTTCTACTAATTACAACATGAAGCACAAGCATCCTATGTTACAAAGACTATGAAATAAATAATATGCACAAACCACTTTTCGTATTAATACAAATGTAAAAATATTCATCAACACGCTGCTTCTCATAAGAAAATACAGAATTGGCACATTTAAAAGCAAGAAAGCTCAAATAGGATTTAATCATGTGATGTGGTTTTTCATGCTCTTGTGTTCTTGCCTGAGATTATGAGTTTTACATTAGTCACAGGGCATTTTAAACAAAAGAATAAAATCTGCTTTCTCTTTTTCTTAGGCAATATTAAAGGATTTTCTCTCAAAATTAAGTAAAAGCTAATTAGTCATGGCAATTAAGTGGGTATTTCTTGGATTAGTATTACACAGAATAAGATGTACATATAGACCCCCACAGAAGCTCATAGAAGCCATGCCTAAAACCCATTTTTATTGGTGCCACATGTTTTGTTTCTCATATCCCAGATTTATTAAAAAGTAAATCCTGGTGTGATTATGTCCAGGTGGAGTTTGAGGGTCTGAAACATGAGATCCGGCGTTTGGAGGAGGACACAGGTTTTCTGAACAGTCAGTTGGAGGATGCTATTCGTCTAAAGGAGATCGCAGAGAGGCAGTTGGCAGAGGCTCTGGAGACCATTAAGACTGAGAGGGAGCTGAAGGCTTCACTCAGGAAAGAGCTGTCCCACTACATGAACATCGGAGACACTCTCTACCACAGGTACGAGGCCCAAAGGCACCAACAGACAAAACAAACACACAAAATGCCCTCCAGCCATTAATAAGCTGTCAGTGTAGTCCCATAGTTTAGTATTTTCTCAAATGCTGATGTTCATAGATGTCTGAACTTTGAAAATAATCCTACTATTTAGTCATACATGAAAATCTAATTGCAATTGCAGTGCTCGCCAGAAAATTTCACATTTATTTCCAAAACAGTCCTTCATAAGTGTCAAACAATAGCTACTGTCCACGACTTATGACACCCGTTTCCTCTTCAGCCCTTTGAGCATCTCCCTGGACGGCCTTAAGTTCAGCGACGACGCCTCCACGGAGCCCAACAACGACGAGGCTCTGCAGGGATTTGAAAATGGCTTCCTCAAACTGGCCAACACCATCGCCGAGGACAACCGTGCGTCCACTCCCACCAAGGACGAGCTGTCCCGGCCTGCCCCCAGCCTGGTGGACGACCTGCTGAGCGAACTCAACATCTCTGAGATACAGAAGCTCAAGCAGCAGTTAGTGCAGGTACGTTTTTACTTGAAATAAAATCTTTGTAGTTTTCACATTCACATTTGTTTTGATTTGGTGCTGTTATGAGCCCCGCTTTAATCATGATGTAGACTTGGCTTGGTTTTATTCTAATCTGGAATTAGTCTTGGTCTAGTCCATGTTTAGTCCTGGTCCAGTCTAGTTCAAATTTGAGTTTAGTTTAGTCCAAATTGATGTGATGTTTGTGGAAATGTGTATGCATCCTAAGTCACGTGCCCTTTTTGACTAAACCATTTAGATTTTTGTCCATCCCTACACAAATACTGTAGTACTTATCGACACTTGTACCCATTTAAAACTGAAAAGCACATTAGAAAAAAATAATTTTACTTTATTTAATTTGCAATATCAGTTTGAACAAAGCAATAGTAATGCTGATAGCAGTAATAGTTGGACTTGTGAAGCTGGCAGTGATGAATCAAAGGTAGTGTTTGGGTTTTTCCTTGACCCAAGCTGCTGCTATATTCAAATCCCTTTAGAGTTAATCCTGGCAGACACACTCCCTCTGGGTCTGAAGCCTCTGAACACAGCGGGAGATGGCACCGAAGGACCCGCCATCTGCCTCCACTCTGCCCCAGGAGCTGTGTGCCACGCCCGCCTGGGCACCATGGCAACCTCCAAGCTCTCTGAGCCGGTGCTGGTGAATGAGTGTGTTTACGATTCTTGTGAGATTAAGGTTTACACCTCCTTCTCTAAACTGTAGAGAGAATGGAAGCAGGACATGAGTATTAAGTCAAGGTTATGCAATTAATCTCTATTTAATTTATCCACATTGTTCTATATGATTCAGATCCAGAAATATTGTAACAGATTCCTTATGAACAAATTAAACTTTATGATTTTTATTGAAATCTTCCCTATGCTTATTTACAATTCTTATTTTCTGTACAATCATTATTACCTTGTTACCACGTGACATTTAGAAGGCCAACACTAGACTGCTATTTAATGCAACATGCTGCTTATTTGTCCTCTGAACAGTTGAATAATTTTCAGATTGTGGAGGATTTTATTCAAAAGTGGACGGTAGAAGGAAGCAGATTTCCTTTTATTAATTATGTTATATCCAAAAGGAAAATCCATGTTGTACCTAACCTTAACATTTATATTCATATTTTCATTTATCCATATCAAATTATCAACAGATTACCAGTTGATTAATTGTATCTATCTGTAACTTGAAACTGTATGCCTATAAAATAGTATATTATAAAACTTTGAGAGATTTTATGATATTTTTTCTGTCTTTTCAGATGGAGCGTGAGAAGGTGTCTCTGCTGTCCACGCTGCAGGATGCTCAGAAACAGCTGGAACAGGCCAACGGGGCTCTGTGCGAACATCAGGAGAAGGTCAGCCGCCTCACAGAAAACCTCAACACCATCCGCAAGCTCCAGGCCAGCAAGGAGCGCCAGTCTGCCCTGGACAACGAGAAGGAGCGGGACAGTCACGAGGACGGAGACTACTATGAGGTGGACATCAACGGCCCCGAGATCCTGGAGTGCAAATATAAGGTGCGGTTTTATAAATTTGAATCAATTAAGTTTTTAATGGCAAAGTAAATAATGAAATAGATGAAGAAAAATGTCTGTCTACAGGAAGCACAAATACCACCAGCAATAGCTTCTGTGTAGCACTATTCATATAAATATTTTTGTGTACAATTTTCCTAACATTAGTTTTGCTTTTCCAGGTGGCTGTGTCTGAGGCAGGTGAACTGAAGGAGGAGCTGAAGACCCTGAAAGCAGAATATCAGACCTGTCAATCACGCTATGAAGAAGAACGCACCCGACTGGAGAACGATGTCACCACGCTTGGAGAAAAACTGTCCACTCTGGAAAAAATAAGTAATCTAGAGAGAGATGAGAAGAACAGGCTCGAGAAGGAGCTGCGCAAGGTAACTAGTACTACACTTATTTAACAATGAATCATTATTATAGATCTAGTTACAATATAAATATTATAATATTAAGTATTTTAAAGGGATAATATGAAGTATTTTTTGCAGCAACAGTATCTTATTCTAAGTTGTACAACTAAAATGCTAAACCTACATCAAAATAATTTATGTTTGCAGCAGGAGATGTAGTTTAAAGGTGGTTAAAATGTGATAAAAGAAATAACTCTCCAAAGATCTGACCTGTAACTTGATCCGGTTTGGTCTTCACAAAGATAGAAAAGTTTAATGCCATACTGTAAAACATTGTAGACAAAGCAATACCATCTCTACAGAGAAAAGTATTTGACGGGCCTTCCTTCAGTAATGCTACACAATGCACCTGTAATTATGATGCCAGAAAATTTGACGATTGTGAAAAAAATCCTAAGTCTGAAATGGAACATATTATAAACATGTTATAAATATTGTATCTAAAGTGACCAACATTTTCCCTGTTTTTGTCTGTCTAGCTGAGCGATGTAGCTGGTGAGTCCCAGGGCAGCCTCAGTGTGGCCCAGGATGAACTGGTCACTTTCAGCGAGGAACTGGCCACTCTGTACAACCACGTGTGCATGTGCAACAACGAGACACCTAACCGGGTCATGCTCGACTTCTACAAGGAGGGCAAGGGCGGACGTAGCAGTCCGGAGGGACGTGGGCGTCGCTCTCCCATCCTCCTCACCAAAGGCCTGTTCCCAGACCAAGGTTACCATAGCGACGGCTCTCCCTCTCCGGGCTCCTCTTTACCATCACCGGTGTCCGATCACCGCAGAGAACCAATGAACATCTACAACCTGGTGGCGATTATTCGGGATCAGATCAAGCACCTCCAGTTGGCTGTGGATCGCACTACAGAGCTGTCCCGGCAGAGGGTGGCCACACTGGAGCTGGGCACAGTGGCAGACAAAGATAAGGAGGCATGCATGGAGGAGATCCTCAAACTGAAATCCCTGCTCAGCACCAAGAGGGAACAGATTGCAACACTAAGAACCGTCCTTAAGGCCAACAAACAGGTCAGTTTATCTCCACTGACATCTGACTTTTGCACTATGAGGAAGTCTTTTCATGCAGTCCAAAGCATTTGCTGGTACGCCTCCAGTATCACATACAAAGGGATGGGGTTGTTAGCTATTTCAGGACTATTCAGCTGCTATAACAAATGTTTAACTAGACAAGACAGCAGCCTTCTAGTATCAGCTGCCGACTTTCTTTGTAACTAGAATGGCAAGATTGCATAGCATGAGTGCATTGCATAGATACATAATCCCACACAAGTGATACAAAAATGTCAAACCCAATTTTAAAACAAAGGACAAGGTTTGATACTGATTTTGACACCATATTTAAAACATAAAAAATAATATACACTCGTTTATAAACTCGTTTACAGTTCAACCTTTACCCAAAGATATTACAAAGTAGCTTGTCACTTAGCTCAGATATAAACAGGCTGATGGCTAAATGGGTGGTCTGATCATTTTGTGCTTTCTGTCCATTAATAGACCGCTGAAGTTGCTCTGGCCAACCTTAAGAGCAAATACGAGAATGAGAAGGCCATGGTGACTGAGACCATGATGAAGCTGAGGAATGAGCTCAAAGCACTAAAAGAAGATGCTGCCACCTTTTCTTCACTGAGGGCTATGTTCGCCACACGGTAAGAAATGTATATGTGTTGTAACTTATGCACATTAAATACTGAATAACCATAGAAAACATTCAATCAATTTCAGATTAAAGCTTTACATCAGGGTATAACATATGTTTTCTTTGTTTTGTTACTCAAATAATTGTGCCATCTTTTTAAGATTATTTTATCACCAAACTGGATGACAGAAGGTGCAAGGGTGTAAGAATTTATTCAAATATATTTAGGGGAGATTTAGCTCCGATCTTGCAGTATGTTTTCTATGCCCACGTGGATTAGAAGAGATGACACACTTGCTAATCGTTTGTGATTCTCAGGAGGCGGTCAAAGGTTCTGCTCATAATCCCACCTCAGATCTGGATTATCCATTCACTCTGTAGTAGAACAATGCTCACATGCTGCTAGTGACTTTGAATACATACAGATGTAGTCACTTCACCAAATCAATTAGCTGTGTTTTTCAGATTATATTTTTTCTTCATAAAATATGAATAATAATTAACAACTAATTAACAATAAATTATGAATAAATTTGGGTTGGCTAGCATTTGCATTATTATATAAAAGGTTGCCCTTGAGTATTTGTAATTTCCTTTTCAGTAAGACTTGTTCTCCATTTGCATTTCATTATTTCTTAATTGCAAGATGAGTAGCTCAGGGCCATTTTTGTTAGCAAAATTAATCTTTAAAATTACAATGGCTCAAAGTGTTGCTTTGGGTGAGTGGTCAGTGTCTGTCAAATAACTTCACACCAAATGAACTAAGGCCTTTCGCATGGGGTAACTGTTTAAACAGTGGGTAAATTCATTTAGCTGCTGTTCCCATATCACTACCAAGAATATACCATATTTATTGGAAATTTATAGTCTTCATATTGGGTTAAGGTTAGGTTGAATTATATTAGTATTAAATAAAATATAATGTATTTTATTATAGTAATATATGATGGCAGTTAATTATTATAATTTAATTAGATTCTGTTCATATGCTTTTTAATATCTGTTATTTGAAAGGTAACACATTCCTTGTATATTGTTCTTGTTCTTGTTAATATGTAATCTCTACACTAAACCAGGGTGCACATTGTAGGTAGACGATGCAAAACAAGTGCTGCTCTAGGGGATGTGTGGGCCACTCAATGCCCCTCATACAAGTGTATTCTGAAATCCAATCCCTCTCAGTCAAGTGCTCTTATTCATTTCACCCCACATACCTGCAACTCTAATCAATTAGTAACAGTAGGAAAAGTCACCATTCTGAGATATGAGTGCTCCTGGCACAGTGCAGCAGAACCAGGTGCACAAACATACCAGTGTAATACTAAACTACTGCTAACGTCAATGCTAAAGTCAATGCAGTCCTTCATCTTACTGAGATGTCAGAAAATCATTGTAGCCTGTAGACTCAACAGGACTTGTTTTCTTTGTGTACTGTGGCAACAATGCACTGAAATATATTCAAAGATATTACCTAAAACAGTGGTTTTCAAATGGTGATATGAGTATTATTACTGGTAGCTTTGTATGGTGGATACTTTTATATCTTTTGGTTTTGTTCTGGTTTAGTTTTTACTGAGGAATAGTGCTGTGCAATAATCTAATTTTAATAGGGAATTTTGAGTCAGTCATTTTTAATCATCAGTGATGCTTGGGTTATTTTAATTTAGAGATTTACAGCCAATCTGATATGGTTTGGAGTTCAGACTTGCAAAAATAGATTTAACTATTTTTGTGTTAAATGGCTTCAATTAAAAGTCTGTATTTATGTTAAAAAAATATTGAAGTCGTGCTTAAGTTGTGGTTTATTCTTGACATAGTTGTGTTTTGTCCTTGTTTGAAGTCAATTGTGTTTTTCATTTCAAATCAACCATGAAATCAATCCACGAATAAGCCTTTACCTTTAAAGATGATACTTGCACAGACACTTCTAATATTAATCCTATAATTATGATGCAGCCCTGTGTAATTTGCTCTCCATAGATGAAGCTGTTGAAGGCTACTCAGCTGCCAGAGCCTATGCATAAATTACACCAGTTTATAGTATTCTTGCATTGGTATGTAAATGCAGTCCCATATAGGCACTTTTAGGTCATGCAGTCATTGAGGATAAGGGAACTCTCCAAACCAAAGTTTTCCCACAGTCCCTCCCTCTCCCCCCTATCCTGCTTTCCTTTTTACTTTCTTTAGCTGCTTCTCGAAAAGGAGAGAAAGCTCAGTACAGAATCCTAATTTGACGAGCCTTTTATGGTAATCACCTCTCTTCTGAACTGTGGAAGAGTGGATTCGGCCTTTGAGGGCAAATGGATCTTTTTAGCTGAGAGTTTCCTTGAAATTCTCTAAGCAGAATGATCCTTGTGTATGAATTCTTGTGAGCACGTTTGCAGCTGCACTCTCCAGAGGGACATAATAAACCAGAGCTGTAGCTTCCAGCATTCCCGAGACAAGCCCAGGCATGTTCCCCACTCTTGTTGACACCCACCAAAGCAATTACAGTGAAAGTCACGTTTATTCTTGGAGCTATATCATTAATGAATAGATAAATGTTTTCATAAGAAAGTTTCAGTTTAGTTTAGTTCAGTTTATCTTGTAGTTTGTGAGATGCATAATGTGTTTTTGGTTAAAGCTGTGGTCCACTAAAGCCCTGCTGATTTTACTTTTGTTGTATTGTTTTGTATCATTGTACCACCACATGCAACCAAATTTTCGACAGTAGCTGTTGAGTTGAGTTTAGGTCCTAGATCTGCAAATTTGCTGATAAAGAGATGGCATATGAAAATAGCATTGATTTAATTTGAAACTGCAACAGTGCTTCTCAACATACAAATAAATAAGACTACTTAATCTGGCAATAGACAAAATATACAATAATGTGCAGTGTGATAAATTTCTCACTTGACTTAACTATGGTGAGATGTCTGCATATGAAACAAACCGTAATGAACTGACTTTAGGCTACGTTTCTGTACATTGCTGGACCAGTACCCGGTTGGTCAAAATCTAAACTATCCAGAGGTGCTACTATATGGATATATTATATTTAAAAATATATGTATTTCTGTACTTTAAACCTTTAAACTGGCCTTTTAATTTAATTTGCCTTGACTTTTGCACGGTACTGCTCACATGTAGTCATTTCCTTGCATTGTTACTCAGCCTATTATTTAGAACCAACCCCTGCCTGCTCTGCTATCCTCCCTGCCATGACCAATCCGACAGCAGACGTTGAACAGCTGCACCTTATGTATGCAATGTGAATCATGTCTTCATTTCTCTATCACTTCTCAAATGTCTCTGTAACAGCAAGTCTGAAAGAGTCAAATGAATGATCTGAAAAAAGATGATCTATATAGTTAACAGCCATTTGCTTTTTGCCCATATATAACTATTATGCCACCACCCACCATCCACCAGCCAGAAAGCCTCCATTGTATCCCCTCCCAAGAATAACCCCCCTTGTATTTTTCCGGGAAAACGCACAGCCTTCTTAGCTTGACAATGGCGGAGTGACTGCGCCGTCGGCTGTGGTGGTGTTGGTGGAGGCGTTAGCCTTATAGGACGCCCCCCACATAGACTTAATGAAGCAGCTCTGATCTCCATTGTAAAGCAGCCTGTCTCACTGGGAATCTAACCCCAGACTTAAAAAGGGCCCTGTTATTGTTTGTATGCTGGTTTGGTGAGGCCAGAGTTCACACGATATCAGACCACGTGGAGTTCAAAAGATGGCAACAACCTGGGTTTTAACTGTCATGTGACTACTAGATATATTAGCTTCATTCTACAATCCTTAGTCTCCTGTTAAAACTACAAATAGCATAATGTGTTCTACTCTAGTTGTAATGCTGAGATACAACTTTAGATCCTGCATTATAACAGATTTAGATTTCCATTTATTAGAAGTTATTCTGATGCGTCCTTGGAATAGTCCTTTGAAATAGTCCTTATGCATTAAGCTCTGCAGTCTGCACTGGTCAAACAGGATATTCTGCTATTTCATGAGGATTGAGTAAAATGCATAATGAGGCTTCAAAAGCATAGCAGAAACTGGGAGTGACAGAGCAGTGACAGTAAACCAGTAAAAAAAAGAGACAGCAGAGAATAGAGCGATGAAGCCCCAGGTGCCTGACCTAGTTATTCTACCTGTCCATCCTCTGATGTGTTTGGCATAAGGGCAACAGGAGACAGGTGCAAGAGCCGCACTGCAGCACAGACAGCACAGAGCCAGGCTGTTTTTCTACTGTAGGCATCACTTGTCTAAGCATGCATTAAGGCTAATGTGATGAATATGTCTCATTCCCTTTCAATACATAATGAAATCATCACACAACGAGCTCTGTTTCCGTGGGCTCTGGAAGAGAAACAAATATTTTCTTCTAGACCTCAAAATGTGTTCTGCCAACTACAAGAGCTAGTCAATTTGTCAAATTGTGCTTAAAACAGTCATTTTAAACAAATTTAGTCCAGAAAGAAAGTACATAATATTTCTAATATAATAAGATTCCAGTGTAGTTGTGAATTTTTAAGATGGAAATCAGAAATGTCAGCCCCACTGCATTATTTATCTATTTAATTATAGATTAGCTGAAGGTCTGACAGCACGGTGTAAGTGTACAATGCCCCCTGCTGGTGGTTAATGCACATAGTCAAAGTAGGTAAAAGGTCATAAGAGGATAAATCCTCCAGAAAGCATATATGATGGAAATAGTTTGTAAATATTGAATCAATGGGAATTCTGAGTACATTCTAGTTCTATGTAATCAGAAAATATATTTAGCTCATTACATATTTGTTTAGACAGAGTAAGCATCACATCACTAAATATAGTTCAATGATGCCCTCTGTTGGTCAGTTTCATTATAATGTTTGTTGCTGTTGTATTTATTTTCTATCTGATGCTTGGGCCTAATGCAGTTTTAATGCGTGTTGCAGTTGTGATGAGTACGTGACCCAGCTGGATGAGATGCAAAGGCAGCTGGCTGCAGCAGAGGATGAGAAGAAGACCCTGAACTCTCTGCTGCGGATGGCCATCCAGCAGAAGCTGGCCCTGACACAGCGCCTGGAGGATCTGGAGTTTGACCATGAGCAGACGAGGCGTGGGGGCTCCGGCGGGCGCTCTAAAGCCCGCAGCAAAGCCCCTGCTGCCTCCTCCACAGGCTCACATGTAAGTCAGAGTCTGTCCTGCTCTGGCTCAGGGCGCCCTGAGCTCAACACCGCTTTGCCCAGTGGCATCATGGGAGGTCCCATGGTGTTCTGCAGTGAGAAGTACAAGATCTACTGCGACTGAGCGGTGCAGAGCCGCAGCGGACTGCTGTGTACAGCCTTAGTGTTACAGAGCCCCACATGCTCGCTTAGCTCCCTCTAGGGGCTGCTGTGTTTAACTAGCTGCTTGTGTGTGCTGTGTCAACCTTAGGGGAATGCCCATGTACAGTGTGCACTCGACGTCTGGACTGTAGTAGACATTTATGGCATGTGGATCGTAGGGCCCTGCTTGTACTGAGGGCATTGTGGATTTTCTGGAGTGTCTATTCTTTCCGCTGTCATAGTGCCGTACGTATAAGTTAAGGTGGCAGCTTTTGTGCTTGTCTGTTCTGATCCCCGGAGTGTACTGCCTGGTAATAGTCACGCACTACACTTGAATGGGGCCTATAGAGGATGTCATAGAAGGGTTCTGTGTCTGCCCTTCAGCTCGCTGTTGGCATTGGTGCTCCTTTGAAACAAGCCCCTTTCTCCTCTTTCTCCGCTGCCTCCAGGACTGACCTGTCCAGCAGCCCTCTGACGAATCAGGTCATTCTACAATGAAATGTTTACAAGAAATAAACAAGCAAAATATGCAATCCTCCTCCAGCTTCTTGCTCGAGGAAGACTAAATGAATATTTACATGATGTTCAAAACTTTGTAAGTGGGTTGGAATTGGTTTGTTGGAATCGTTGGGCAGAAAGGAGCACCTGTGACCACAGGTGTGTATATCAGGATCATTGTAAGCTGTGATGCTAGCACACCAATACAACAAGATATGTTGAATCGCATGGCTTTGCTGCTGAAACACTAGCTTTTAACAAAACACTTTTCTGTTGCGTGTGGTATGAGAGACATGCTATGTGCTCTGCATGGTAAAGATACTAATGTGGTGTCTGGTAAAACACAGGAGGGCTATTCTGTATGACCCATCATGTTTGCAATGGATTTCATTCATAGCCATAAAGAGACAGAAAAGTTTGACAAATCAAACTCCACTCCCAAACAAAGTGCACTTCAGCACAGGTGCCTCGGGTTCTACTCTGAGCAAACATTGATTTACTGTGAACGTAGAAGCTACATAGTTTGGTTCAGAATAAGCTATTTAATGTGGGATAACTCTTAAAAGAGCACAAATCAGAAGGCACCACACCTGGATATTTAAATTGGGACACTAAAGTAACAGTCCGGCAAAGTGCCTGTCAGTATAAATCTAACCCACCTGCCCTTGTGTGTGAACTGAAGCATTTATCCGCCTTCCTCCTTCTCCTCTCTATTTTTTCACCAGAGTCAATAATGTCTGTATGCTGTTGTGACTGGAAACCCTTTGCTTTTGACAGTGGCCACTTTTTAAACCAGCTTGTTTCTTTGTAGGTGGTTAGCCGCTGGCTTCCTCCACATCACCACTCACCCTTTAACTAAAGTCTATTTGTCAGGTAACATCCTCGCATCTGTGTGTTCTGCCTGTATGTACATGAATGAGTGGCCCTCATGTGTATTATATTTTTATCTTTATCACAAATAGAGGGCCATTCATGATTTATTTTAAATGTGTGACGTGTATGAAGACAAAATGATATACTCTTTCTAGTTCTTACAATTTTTCATAAAAGCTTTAACCCTTTGCGAGCTAGCATTACGCAAATATGAAAATATGTGGGGCTTGTGTTTATTACCCTCTCTGTGGAAAATAGACATGCTAGCTTTATGATGCTAAAAGCAGGGTTGAAGAAAGTCACTCCTGCCAGATTTGTACCTACTAAAGAAAACATGCTATGTTATCTTAATGCAACCAATTAAGAATCTTGCAGGATCTTATATCGTCTTCTCTACAGTATAAATGGAGAAACTATCATCAGCCCTGCTTAAGTGTGCGTGTATATGTTTAGCACACAGCATGAAGACCAAGCAGTTATGGGGAAAAAAACTAAAAGGAGGTTCGTCACTCCTGCATTTAAGATATTGTGTTTCTATCAGTTTGCGCTGATTGAGAAGAGATTTGAAGAGTAGAGAAAGGAAAACTTCTCGCGTTGTTAAGAGGAGATGTGAGAAATAAGCTAGACATACTGGCGTTCCGCTCCAGATGTCTGAAATGGTGGAGAAATGAGTCCAGCGTTTCCAAAGAAAGAAACTTCTGGACATTTTTTTTTTTTCTAAGGAGGAAAAATACTGGTCTGGTGATTGGCCAGAGGACATTGATTCAAATTAGTCCCTCCCTTTGTCCTTGTACACTCCTTAGGTTGTAGGCAGTAGGTAGGTAGACCTTATAGATTTGATGTTAGAAATATACCCCTAATCCTTAAGCACAGGAGTTTGAATTGAGCTCCATCTAGTTTGTAATCAATGTCTGGATTTTTTTCGGGTGTCAACAGAAATGCTCCTCCTACCTCTGCATGCAGGCTCCGCCCATTTCACATAATTTCCATACGTTATGTTTTTGTTTTTTGTTTTTAAAGCCTGCATGGTATATATGTGTCTATTTACTTGCATGACATTTGAGAAACCCCCATTACCACTAGCTTTACATTGGTTTGAAATACTACTGAGTTACTGGCTTCCTAATATAATGACTTTGACTAACACTAGCTGTTTATTTGGAGTGTCTTTGGAGTGATGAGTTAACAGCTAACCAAAAATACAAATGCTGATTTTTATTCTTCTTTTTTTTTTTTTTCTCCGTTTTGCAGTAATTACATGGTAGCCCTGTGTGGATGATGAAGCGCCAGCACAAGGTTCATTCTTCATTTGAAATTGGGCTCACCAAAAGATGCTAAAGCCTGTTTGGACTTGAAAAATAAACAAAAAACAAATCCATTTTATTTACACTGATTGGAAAATGTATGCTGCTATTGGAAGTCAAAATGCCATGACTTTTTCAATTGGCCGATGACAACCACCAATACCAAGCCAGAAGTTATGGGGTAATTTCTTAATGTCTAGACACCAACATGTTTTGTGTTATTTTTGTTTTTATTTTATTTTTTAATATGTGCACTTTCATCATAGAGGATTATAACTATTATTAACCTATAGAAAAGCGTGGTCCTACTATGGTTTGTGGATTACTCAGTATAGTTGAATTCCTGAATTTTAAATGGCTACAGTTTTCACAAACCATGGTCAAACCACCAGATTTTATTCATTCACAAAATTATGTTACATTAATGTTATGTCGTTCTTTTATGTTTGTTCTACTGCCATATTCTATACAAAAATCCAGGGTGATCAAATTCTGGGGTTTTTCATGTATTTATTATTCCTAGAGGAATAGCTCAAACTAACGAAACTTGACAACGCTCTGTTTCCTAAAAGGTAAGTTGTGCTTTGGGAAATCTTCTGTGATGTGATACACTTTTCCTTTGCTTCTTACCAAAAGGGCGTTTCACTGAAAACGGGATCACTGACTTCCAGAATTCTCTGCAAATGCAAAAATTAAAGATTCCAAATTGGAATTGTTTCATTCTCTCTTCGTTTTTTATTGTGCCAAATCTTGGTACACCGTGGGTTAAGACTAACTCAGAAAGAAAACAAGCTGTCGGACGTAGTTGGTTATGAGTGCTGTTTTTGTTTAGCTCTTCGTTTCTGACCAGTAGTGCCTTTCATTGTTTCAAGGGAGAATTTTAGACAAAGTATTTTATGTTTGTTTTTTATAGACTAAAGCGTTTCAAAATGACTGTGAGCAGCAATAAATGCAAAAGACGGGGAATTTCCGCCCTTTTTCTGCATGTGCGAGATGATAGTTTTAAAATGAGCTCAATAAAAGTGACGTTGCATTGAATTCTGCAGGTCAGTGATCCACACATTTAAATCAGGGGTATTAAAGAAAAGGTTGTTTTTTATCAAACTGCGGGAAACATAAGAAGTCCCTTCGGCCTCCTGTGATGTTGAACAAAAGCCCCCAGCATCTATAACATGCTGGGGAATGATCAGTGTGTATTAATGGAAACATATCTAGCTTTGTTTGGTGAAGGTAATGTGATATCAATAGTATTGTTAAAAAATGTGCAGAAAGCGCATTTTAACTTTTTTTTTTTTTCATTTATTTTTTATTAAATCTTTTTACATCATCTTTTGAGCGTTTTCAGTAAACAGAAAACAGAATAGGCATCAACAAGCTCGATTAGTGCCATTCTAGCCAATGCTTGCTTGTTGACGCACACATATAAAGTTACCAATATGGAAAAGAAGTGAAAAGTCAAAGTGCAATTTTTACCAATGTTTTACATGAAATAAGTTTTCTGTTTGCTGGAAGCTATAGCATTGTGATAATTAATTAGCTGTGCAAACTTTCATATTGTGTTCTCAGTATTGATCCATACAGAAACATCTTTATATGAAATTCACCTGTATGTTGGTATTTATTTGAATTTGTCATGCAGTACTGTATTATCTATTATGTGCATTATGATTAGTGGCATAATGTTCCAAGCTAAATGTCATATGCATGTGTCTCCAGTCATGGGACCTTTACACAGAAGAAGCAAAACAAACATGGTTGATATTTAGGATATATAAAAAAAAAAGTTTTGTATTGAAAAAAAAAAAAAAAAATATGATCTATTTGTATTACTGCTGAAGATATCCTGAGAAAGTGTTTGTTTTAGAGAGGTGGTGCTGTGTAAGGGTAGTCATACTGGCTAAAATCAATAAAAGTAAGACAAAAAAGACAGTTTCTGTGTCCAAGTGTCTTTTATTTCTACATTAATCTTAGGAAGCTTAAAGGTCAACCAGGACAAGTGTGGTGGGCTGTTGTTGGGTGGTGGGGACTTCCCATCTAACCATATATGGCCACAGGAAGTGATCAGGTTTCACACAATGCTTCACAGTCCAGCTATTTTTACAGGCTGGATGAAATCAATGGCACTTTTCCCTCTCCTCCCATCTGTCTCTGCTATAGACATCCCGAGGGAATGGAATGAGGTGAATGCACTTGTTACTGTTGAGATACTCGTTTAAACATACCAATGTATATAATTCACCTGTACAGTGATGGGTGTATAGTATACTATACTATACTATACTATACTATACTATACTATACTATACTATAGTATATGAAATTGATGTTTAATTTTCAGTCCCTAAGATTACATACAATTAATTAAAAAATGCACCACTAGAAGTTTTCTATTTATTTTTACTCTTTTTTTTTTTTTAAGGTACAAATTTTGATACAAATCTTAAGTGTTTATTTCCTCCACCCCTGCAATTTTGACTCCAGTAACTCGGGGAGTGTTTGTTTTGACCTCCTGAACAGCCCTTCTTCCTGTTGGGCCTCTGGAGATGTGGAGATGAAGCCTTTTACTCAATTAGTGGGTGAGCAATGTTTAAATGATTTACGCTGTATTATGGACAAAACAATAGGGCTATCTTTAGAATCCACTGCAAATGGGCCATTATGAGAGGCTTGACAGGTACATAAAACATGGTTCTGTGTGCCATTTCGGAAGGACACAAAACATTTATAGCAGCACATCTAAAAATGCAGGTCGAGACAACTGAAAATGAAAAACATGTCATTGTTGAACAAGCAGTTTTAAATAAAATACATAGTGACATGTTTGAATAAGCAAACGCTTGAATCATGTAGAAAACTGCACATAACAATTAGCACAGAAATTCAGTTTATATTTTGTTCTCTGTTGGGGTTCAAGGGTGACAGAAGGATACCCTGAAACAACAGGCTATATGTGGGTACACTGGGTTCATGCACGATAAAATAAATATAGTAAATTGCTGCATGGTTTAGGAATTCACACATTTCTGAGCAAAAATAAAGCAGATGCTATCCTAATACTTTTTTTTTTCTTTTTTGACCATAAAAATACAGTTATCATAGTCGGTTGTTGATCATCTTAGAAGTCACAGTTGCATTTCAAGGTCTGATAAAATGTCATTCATATTTTATTCCAATTGAACCCCAAACTAGCTAACATCTGTTCCTCCCTTTAAGCCTGAAATCAATCACATTAACGGCTGTGTAATGTGGCACTGATTCAGTACAGTGAAAAAGTCCTGCAGCCTCTCACCATATGGCAGCTGACCCAGTGTGAGCGGAGGAGTAGTAACAGGCTCATCCTGTCCAAATATGGCCAAACCTGCTTTATTTATTATCAACTAACAAACTTTGCCATCAATTAATTCTCAGCAAAATAAGTCCTATCCCAAAAGACAATAAGTGAATGTCCTGGATTAAATGGACAATGGCAATTATAATAGACCTACAAATTTAGTGTTGGAAGGTAATGAAGTAAATGTAGTAAAGTACTGTACTTAAGTATACATTTTTATTATCTGTACTTTACTTAAGTTTTTTAAAGTTGATACTTTTAACTTTTACTTCACTACACTAATACAAGGATGAGAACATCAGTTCCTTAAAACAGATGCGTTGGAGGAGAGTGGAGCAGTGGAGGAGAGCAACCCCAGAGCAAAGAGAAAAATCCTGCACACCACACAAAATGTGAACATTTATTAGGACATGCTACTTTTCAGCACTAGGCCTTCATCAGACAAAATGCAGGATTTTTCTGTATGCTACTGTACTACATTTGAAAGCAGGTTTCTGCAGGTTCTTCACTACATATTTGAAAAGGACTGAAATAAGTATTTTTTTGTTATTGTCTGAGACCTGCTGAAAAGGCTGAGAGGTTTATTTTAACACATTCAAAATGTGACAAACAAAAATATACAAATTAAAAGCTGGTGGAAAAATGATCAATTCAGTTGTTTTTATTGAATATGAAGCACTAATCTTTTTCAAAATCATTTGAAACATTATGAGACCTCAAAATCTGCATGAAATACTTAAATCTGTTATAAAACAGGTACTTTGATACTTTTTAGTGTAAAAGATGTAAAAGAAGATTTATGTGATACTTTTACTTGAATACTTTTGCTCTGGTATCAGTACTTCTACTTAAGTAACGCAATTGAGTACTTCTGGTCTCTTTTTTATGGCCTACATCCAAAACCACATTTATGTATGACTTGTATGTGAAAATACTAAATGTAGCATGATTATCTAAACCAGGCAGCTACAGTAACCAGTGAATAAAAGAAATGAATGTCAAGCTCGAGTGAATAATGAGAGCGAACCACTGACAAATGGTGACATCAGCTCCCAACAGTGGCTTTATTGTGGATGCCAGTCTTCTGTTACATCCTGCCCCCTCCGCTGCCCTGGCACGGGGTATATGGGTCAGTGGGCTCTGGTTTCTGGCTTTACTACACGCCTCTATTAATATGCAGGTGTTGAGATAATAGTCACAGTCAATGGGATTTCAAAGGGCTCTACAGCTGTTTCACATCTAAGCCCCTGCAGTATCGCCTTTCACCACCGGGGGTCTCCATTGCACAGCTGTGGGTGAGACGTGGAGTCAGTCCTGACCTCAGAAGTCAGGCGAAGCTTAAGTGCATTAACAAAGAGGTTTGTGTATGAGGAGGTGCCGACATGTGATGGATCCACAGGAGATATCTACTGGCCAGCTGCTTAAGGCACTCCATAAACACCATCTGATTTAAAAAGTGCTGTCTTTGTAGGCAATAATACTAACAAATATACTTAGACAAGACACACATGAAGCTATAATGTAATAACAGCAGGAAGCAAAATGTATATGTACAATTGTAATAATAAGATAAAAATAGTTAAAGTAAAAGTTAATGCAAAATATAAAAGGAGAAACAAGTGATGAAAATAAAAGTTATATTATTGTATTGTAAGAAGACAGTGCATATTACTCTGGACTCTAGCACAATAATATGCAAGAGGGCAGTAAATGTACTGCAGCTACACCTTTCAGCAGAAAAAGTAAAACAAAGTTACTCAAGTTCATTTGTGTGCAGCAGTTGAAAGACAAAAGAAAGTCTCTGAATTTACAGCGTGTGAAGTGAGCTCAGGCTGAACTGAAGCATTCCACAGTCCTGACTCTGATGTGAGTATCCTCCCTACTGGCCCAGGCCTCAAATCTGTGAACTCCACTATTGTCCCAGCAGCCCTTGACTTTTACTACTTTTTGTTACCTTTATTACCACTGTTGGGATTCATACACCGTAGCTGTGAGTCAACAACATTTTTTTCAGTATCTTGTTAAAGTATTTTTTTAAATAACTTGCTTTTATCAGGAAAGATGTAGAAGGTGAAATTGAACCATATTATTGTCAATATATTGTAACTTCTATATCTTTAAGAATAAATAAATGTGATTACAAATATATCTAATAATACAATGGTTATAATTGACAATATTCTAATGGTAATCTGATTTGTTAGGTGCCATGTCTATTTAAAAATATATAACACATCTACCAACACTGAATCTGATGCTACAGAATAAATGAAAGGATCCATTGTTCTACATCCATCTTGATGTGGATTCAGGCGGTGAACGTCTTTAATTTGCACTTGAAAACTCCAGACAGTGGTGTCATAAACAGACTGGCGCTTGGTATAATGTGTGACTGATGGGCATATGATGGCCCATTCATAGCCACAAAGGCTCCCTCTATGTGTCACCACACCATCACTGCACATCACACCTCCACCGTCACACCTCCAGCAGCAGCACCACTTTGTAATTGACTTCAGATTAGACAACAGGATTCTACACCGATTTCACTGTAGTGAGCGGCAGTCATTTGGTTTTCCTGATTTTATTCTTTTGATGAAAATCTAAGCTTAATTATATAAAAATGTGCTTTATGTAGCTCCACCACCTGCTTATCTCCATGAAGATGTTAATGCTTTTCCTGGAATATCCCACAATACAGTCTTAAACTTTTCTCAGTAAAATGTAATGTTTTTTAACAATAATACAAAAAAAAAATATGAATGCAAGTATAATGCCATACTGCGGGGCATCTGAGGCAAAGCAATTACATTTCAGTGGGGACTACCAAGTTCCCTACTCCCCAACATAAATGTACACAGTGTGCCTTTAAATAAATGCATTGTTTTCTGCAGAATCTAGGAAACTATACCCCAGTGTAATGGCCAGTGTGCTGAATGCAGTTTGGCTGAGTGTGCGTCTGAAGTCCCAGGGAGCGGAGGGGAGGATGTATCCCAGGGTGCGGTGCGGTGGTCTGCTTTCTGTGGAGCAGCGTGCCCCAGCCCGGCTGACAGGCTCTGTGCTCCAAGAGGCACTGAGAGGGGCTTTCCAAAACACAAGCTATTACAAATATTTAGGTTTAATCTGTCTAGTCTCTATAGTGTGGTGATGAGAGGACAATGTTTCCACTAAAGTATGTCAAATAAATTCTCAAACTGCTTTCTTTCTTTCTTGTTATTTATTATCGTATCCATCAATTTACATTTTTGGGCCTATATGGCTTTATTGGACAGGGCAGCATATGTGGAATGAGGAAATGGGGTGAAGAGCAGGGGGATACTTCCAGAAAATTTATGGACCTGGAAAGCTCACAACACTTGACATGATGTGCGATGTGTGCTCCACACCCATTGTGCTCCTCTGGAAAAGAATAAAACACTTTGGATTATTTTAATTAACTATTTCAATTCAATTCAATTCAATTCAAAAATATTTATTTCATTCATTAAAACAAAACAAGTCAATGCAACATATCTGCACACAGTATTACAGATTTAGTACAATTATGATAGATGAATGAAAGGCACAGAAAGAAGCAAAAGCTGATCATATCTGCCCCTTATCAACTCTTATTCACTTCCAGTGTGTTGTGCTGTTACACAAAATCAAACATAAATGTACAGCTTCCTTACAAAAAAACAAAACACAAAATCATCCTGTCGCAGCAGTTTTATACTTTCTTAATAATGATCATTTCAAGCTTTTCTTAAACATATAGATGGACTTAGATTCTTTAATATTAGTTTCAAGACTGTTCCACAGACTCACTCCCTTGGTTCAGATGCATCTTTCCTTTGGTTTTGTTCCTTTGGTTTTGTTCTAAACTCTGGTTTAGAAAATAGATCAGTTCCTCTTAGTTGGTATCTGCTTTCTCTCTTTAAAAATCTATTTTGCAGCTTCTCTGGTAAAACTTTTTGATGAGCTTTGTACATGGTTTTAAGAATGTTATATTCCACCAATTTGTTAAATTCCAATGTTTCTAAATTAATATAAATATTATAAAATTATTGATATGGTTCTTAAAACGCGGCAGCGGCATCACCTGATCAACTGTTAAACTCATGAAGACATAACATGACCAACTCCTA
>KN514182.1:4755-19592 GCA_000787155.1 Scartelaos histophorus
GAAAGAAAATGGTTCCATGGAGGTCAGAGGTATTACAGGTATGTGGGGAATTATTATGAAATTTGAACATTTATATCTGACCCAGATGATGATTTAAACTCAACTGACTAATTTACACCTTCTTTTTTAACCCATCTAAGAAATACCCGTTACGGTCGTCAAACCAGAGTTAGAATAGCTGAAGATTCGGCTCTCAATTTATCAGGAAACTTTTGATTCACTCCAAAGAATCGATTCTGTGAGCTGTGGATTGAGGTTAGGACTTGTATTAAAGGGCAGTGGACAGTGGCCTACATCCTGATCCTCACATCTGCTCTGAGCTCAGTGTAATCCCGTCATGTAAACCCTGCACTTCCACACAGCTGTTACTCTCTGCGTTTGAGTATCAAGTGCAATCGAATATCCTAGTGTAAAATCGTACATATCATACATATTACATATAATCGTCCAACAATATCATCTTTTGGAGATAAACCCTCACTTGATTTGGGCGTTTTGGTCACTGCATCACCTGGAAAGTTCCCAGGTTGTTCTGAGCTGATAAATCCTTCATTTGTGCAATTATACGTGTTTTTGGAGAGTTTGGGTTAGGATTAGGGTTAGGGAAGAAACATCAAAAACAGCCGTTACCATGGAAACCCACCATGTTTGTGTCACTAGTGCTAAAGTTTTAAAGCTATATCAGTCAAACAACATTGAAAAGTAAAGAAAATGTGGTGGAACAGCCCAATAAAGTAGCGGGTCACTGTTGTAAATCTGTACAGAGTCACTCTACAAGCAAAAAATGAAAAATACTTGGTTTTATAGATTTTTGTTGCCATTCTGTGAAATATTCCATGTGAAACATCACCATCTTCATGCAGAACATGTTTTAGACCCTGCAGTTAAAAACGTATATAGTGTATTAAGATTATTTTTGTTTACAGACTAACATGTATGTACAATAACACTAAGGCCTGTGCTCTTACAGTTTTAAAAAGTACTATCATCACAACTGAAGCGTGTGTTGCCTATGTTATGCAAAACTGACTCTGGTGAGCTTTCATAAAATGATAGTCCAATCTGTTCTAGATTTAAATTAGCATTTTTGGAAATGTTAACTAAGTAAAACTGGACAAAAATTCCTATTAATATTAACGTTCTGAGAGTTAACGGATAACACTTTGTAGAGTTATCTTAACTAGCAAAACAACACACAGAGGATGTTTTATTTTTACACTTTATTTTAGTTAATTTAAGATTAAATTATGTACAAAACTGGTTCAAACTGATTTTTCTCTCACCGGAGTTTGAAGTGGGGGGTGGGAGGTGCCAAATTAACTCTAAGGGAAGTTGAACATTAGTGGGAGTTGAATTAACTTCAACCATATCAACTCTAGCAAATAAACTCAAACTGCCATTTAACTTTCAAATAGTTAAAATAAACACTTTTTGTTTTAAAAACAACTCTGAAATATTTTACCCTGAAATGTGAACCCTCCAGTTCTTGCTGTGTAGGCGTATTTCTGGACACTCAAGTTTGCCTAAAATTAGCCTTATCATTCCAATAAAAAAAACAGTAATACCTCCTGTAAGGTGGAAAAGGTGGACTGTTTTCTGTTTGAGAGAAAAACTGCTGGAAAAGTGTGAAGAAAACAAAACTGAACTTGGAGTGTGTTAGACAGAGAACACATCCAGTTTTTGTCCTTGTCGTATAAGGACGGAGCATGGCTCATGCTAAAGCTCTGAGGCTTTTAGGTTTAAACCATCTCTGGCTCGTTCTGATTTCTGATTGGATCTTTATTCATCAGCTCAATAACATAAATAACTTCAGGTGTAGTGTTTTATTGTGAAGAATAAATCTGCATTATAATTGTCAGTGTATGGGTGTGTAGAGAGAGAGCAGGGGTGTGTGGGGTTTTAGTTTTGTTACACTAACACTGAAATGATTGTCAGTAAAAACTATATTCAGGGTTCCTATGGTCATGGAAATCCTGGAAAAGTAATGGAATTTTGTAAATTCAATGAAAGTTTTGGAAAGGTCTTGGAATTTTATTGTCTCTTTCTCTTTCACACCACTACAGCATGAGGCTATTCTGTCTATTCTATTCTATTTCTGATTATTTTCACATGTCTCTAATATTAGTGAAGCCCCCACCCACCTGGACTAACAAATGTTCTACAGGAAACACTGTGGGACAAAACACAATAAAGTGTTTTGTTTAAAGGAGACGACAATAAACCCACTGACAGGATTTTGAATGTTAAAAAACTATAAAACCATAAGGGGAGTGGAAAAGGTTCACATTTCATGTTTAGCCCTAAAAGTAAAGCTCAGTTCTGCACATATAGGAGTTGAAAAGTCATGGAAAAGTTTTGAAATTTTGTCAGTGAAAGAGTGGGAACCCTGTATATTTGATTTCAACAATTTTACCTTGCACCTGTTCATGGAATTTAAAATTAAATCTTTTTAATTTTCATTAAATTGTTTTATTTGTTTAATTCATGGAAGATGAATACAAAATAATTATGTTTGTTCATCAATATGAATGAAAAGGAGCAGAGAGAAGTCTAGACTTGTAACATCTGCGTCCTTTTCACACAAACGAAAACAAAACACTTCCAACAGTTCCAACTACATTTACTTAAGCAACTTATTCACGTGACATACAAAATATTAAATACTTGTTAATGCTCACAAAAGGACAGTTCATACTTCATAATTTTTTTAGCATATCATGTTTGAAGATATTAAACATTTGAATAGATTTTGAAGCTTTGACTTTTTCATTTAGATTGTTCCATCTTTCCATATTTCCATCCAGATCTTACACTTCCTCTAGGTTCTCTGAAGGCTGTGACTCTTGTATTGTTGCTTTTAAAGGTAAGGATTATGTATTTTCCTGATCTCATCACAAACAGACCTGAAGTTGTGTTTCATTTAGACACAAATCCTGCATATTTAGGCTGAATTCTTCTCTCAAACTGAAAACACTTTGTTCCACTTTGTGATTTCCTAGCCATACAGTGAACTCCACACTTCTTCACTAGAATCATTTGGGTCATTTTGACTCAGGAATTGCCGATCTCTACTGAACTGAGCTGTGACCTTAGAAATGACTACTAGATGACATCAGAAGTTGGAACAGAGCATTTTGAGCTTTGGAGATGTACACAGACTAATAATAAAGAGTTACTCAAATATTTGAATGAAACAAAACAACTACAGGTCTGTTTTTGACAAGGTGAAAATGTTAAATCTTAAAGCTCAAAAGACTCAGTTTTGTGTGATATCGTAGCTTTAAACGTGAAACGCTGGTTAGAGATTCTAGAGCTCATATGTGCCGCTGACCCCTGACCTGTGCTCTGGGACTATTGGCTTTGTAATGTTGCAAAGGATTATGGGATTAACCCTCATAGAGCATTGTGCATGAGCAGAATGACACACCAGCTCCTATGAACGTCAGACTGTTTCTCATTCTGACTTGGTCTTGAATCTGTTTCAGGGTCAATGATGTCAACAGGCAAATTTTTAAATCTAGTTTCTATTTAAACTTTTTCAAATATTTACAATGTCAGGTGCATTAATCTATGTTTGACATTTATAAGAAACATTTTTTGTGTTTTTTTATGTACATGAATTGGCTACAACCTTAAAACGGTTAAATGTGGTGCAACTTAAAATAGTTTTATTTTCTAAAACCTGGTTGGGATGTTAATCTAAGTTGTGAGTCATATGAACATGAGATTGAAATTTGACAAAATGGACACGCTCGGATAGTTTTTGTTTGACTATTATGGGAAAAATGTCTATTCAAGAAATCCTGAAATTTCATGTGGGACTAAACACACTTCAGAAAATATGACAAAAAAGAAAGAAAATAAATGTAATTAGATTTAGAGTCATTTTAAAGAAGTTTAAAAATTCATCAGTTAAGAGCGGACGGTCGCACCACATGAACATTTGACACTTTAGGTACAAAAACATGCAGAATAACTCAGGATTTTTGAAAAAATTCTACAGGTATGTGAGGAATTATTATGAAATTTGAACCTTTTTAACTGAAGAAAATGCACTGACCCATCATAACTTTACATCAGTAAAGTAGTGGTTTAAAAGAAAAGTTTAAAAATACAAGTCGAGCTAAATTTTAAAACAGAATCGCTCTACCTACGTCATCAACATGGAAATTCTATCCAAAATGCAAAGACAATTTATAGGAACACACTTTTCTGGAATTTCTACCATGTTTTGCCATCACAAACATGCTTGAAGAGGTTTGAGTAATCTAGCAATCTCTCTTGGGCCCTACTCAGAACCTCCTTATTAACTGTAAGGAGGTACGAGCCAGTACGAGGCTCCGCCCACAAGCCTACATCACCCACGCTCTCACATGACAATCCTATTTTCAAAGCAATAAAAGCTAAAGTGTTGATCAAAAAATGTGATGTGTTAGTTGGTAATACCCCATAGAACTATAATAGCCCGTCTTTATGCATCTTGCCCAAGGACACAATGGCTTCATGCACAGGTTGCAGCTGGGATTAAACTCCATAATTGTTTGCTCTTGTAGATCGAACACAATTTGAAAAAAAAAAGTAAATCCAGGCAAACAAAGCCCATCATCACATCTGAATTGAGCTGTGTGCTAGAATGTATAGTCTTGTTGAATCTTGTTTGAATTTTCAACCAATCATCCGCAGTCTTTAGACCTGTTCTAGACCATCTAAAGACCGGGTTTAGTCCTGCAGCTACTTGGAAAGCTTAGTATTTATTTAATGAAGTAACAGTTAGTGTGAAAGCCAATGTTGTAGATGTTGTGTGAGATCCAAGACTGAGCGTTTTGACTGGTTAGGAGGAGACGTGTTGGAGCTGGTGCTGAGCAGGTATGTGCCCTGAACACTGGGCCAATCCCTGTACTATAAACCATTTAACCCAGAATTCTAGAGTGGTAAGGTCCTACATTATGCAAAATGGACTCTTGTGAGTTTTAAGCCATGATATAATGGTGTTATCTCCTCAAACACACCTGGAGTTGTATTTTGTTTCATTCTGTAGAGGTTGGCAATCACAGGGCTAAAATGATCCAAATGATTCTACTGAAGGTGTGTGGAGTTTAAACACTCAGTGGAGCACTTCCTGTATTTACCACATAATTTCACAAGGTGGAACAGAGTGCTCTCTGTCTGAGAGAAGAACTTATCCTAAATCTGCAGGGTTTGTGTGTTAAACATGTGAATGAAACAAAACACAATTCCAGGTCTGTTTGTGATGAGGAAACAGAGCAAAAAATAGAGTAAAATGGGCCCTTTAACCTTGTGCAGCAAATCAGATTCTTGCAATATTTGTGACTACAAACTCACGAGAATCCATTCTGAGGTGCTCCCACTATGCGCTTTAAATTTGACTCCCGCAGTGGTCAGCACAATCACACGGCTTCTATGGGGAGAGGTTTCAGACAATATGACGACAATCCCAAGGCTCACACACACATATACACACACACACACACATACATACACACAAACACACACACACACAAACACACACACACACACACACACACATATATTATACTAGCTTACTCCGATGCTCTTTCACCTGAGACCTGATGCTTTTTGGTCTGATGCCTGACACCTCAGTCCGATATCTGAGGATGTCCTAAAATAAACACTGTATTGTGGAGGATTCATGGATTCACTGAGAGGGAAATCTGGAGCCCTCTGAGCCAGACATGGTTCAAACACGTCGCTTTGTCTGGATTATGTATATTCAATGTGTTTAATCCGCTTATACCATGATCCCATAAACTGAAAATAGTCCACTTTTGAATTCTAACACATTTTTACCTTACCTTACCTTACCTGGCCAACAAATATGACTCACAGCAATAAGGTTACGGATTCGATCCCCGGGTCGCCCGGGCCTTTCTGTGTGGAGTTTGCATGTTTCCTCCCCGTGTCTGGATGGGTTTCCTCCGGGTGCTCCGGTTTCCCCCATCAACCAAAAACATGCAACACCCTATGAACAGTTTACAATCAGGGACGGTAGGGGAGTCCCTCCCTCCTGTGGGTCACCACCTGCAGAGGGGTTCATAGGGTCTGGGTCTGGTGCACAGAGTAATGGGCAGTGCTGCCCCCGCGACCCAGCAGGATTAAGCGGGAGAAAATGGATGGATGGATGGACATTTTTACCTTTCCAAGGAAGTTCAAGGTATTAGTTATTTGGGTTCTTGTCAAAGCTGGGCACCTGGCTGGTGTAAATGGACATGGCACTGTTTGCATTTGATTTCTCTTGAAAAACCATCATGCCTCCCTCTGTAACTGCTGCTGTCAGGCTCATCCTGATCTTAAACTGTCCATTTGAACCTGTTATGTATGATCCTGGGATTTTTGTTTCATTATTTTGTTCCTACAAAATGTTGGGCTTTGTGTAGAAACTTAGCCTCTCTTAGCCCGTGTACTTTTTAGGTAGGTTTAAGTGTAAGGTAAAATTGTGGTGCTTGGGTGCAGTTAAAAAAGTATCGTATTTTTCGGACTATAAGGCACATCTAAAATCATTACATTTTCTCAAAAATCAACAGTGCGCCTTATAATCCAGTGGCCTTATGTATGACCTTTGGTTGTGTTTACTAACCTCGAATCAATTTTATGTTGTACACATTACGGCTAATAACGTATTACTCCGCGAGTCAGGAGGAGTAATATGTTGGCGACATAAGGGCGACTGTGCAACATACCGGTAGTTCTGCCGTGTGCTGTACAAGGACCCAAAATGCACCTGTTAAGAGACATGCACCATGCAGATTTCAGGTTTTGTATTTTTGTGTTAAAACTGAACAATGTTGTAAACTGAACAATGTTGAGAGGATCCGGGCATGTTTGATGCCCAAATCACCCAACTGTTAAACTTGTATTTTTGTGTTAGCTACAACTGAGAGTTATTGTAAATGACCTGAATAAAGTTCAATTTATCCGACACACGTTTTGTTTCTCTTATTGCGCCTTATAATCCGGTGCGCTTTATAGCCCGAAAAATACCGTAAGCAAAATTAAAAAAGTAAGCAAAAAAATTCCTCCAGGTCTTAAAGTAATTCTACTCTAGTTTGATTTTTGATTTATAATCAAGAATAAACACATGACATCACTGTCCTCAGAGTCATGCTGTGTTCAACTTGTTCAAAGTGAAACTGAGACAAGAAGGAATTCCTTTAAGAAAGGGCTTCATTCCTTTAAGAAAGGAATCATGTTTAAGGTTGAAAATCAGTGGCGTGCAGAAACATATTCCAAGAAAATACATAATTAAGTTCTAAAACTTAGTAGTGTAACAAAACGCAGTCCAGAGCCACGCTGAGCCTCTCCTTAATGAAGGCCTCCTGTTCCATTGCCAAGTGCAGTAGCAGAGCGCTCACCGCAGTCTCCACCTCCACAGGTGGAGGAACATCAGGGCGAGGGTGTCCACTGCAGCACAGAGACGAGCACTGTTCACCTGAAAAGAGACACGAATGGCACTTTCAGTTTAAGTAGGTGCAGATCCCTTGTGCTCGTGGTGTCTTGAATGTGTTTAGAAGCTCTGATCCCAAGCCTACCTCTTGGATGAGCCCCACAGTGATTACACGGCGACCTGCAACACTATGTGCAGGTGATGCACAATCAGCATGTGCAGCGTCTCCAGGGCAAATATCTTTTTTTTTCCTGTGTGGTCACAAACACTGTTAGACAAATGACACTGACTCTAAACATCCCATAATAATATCCTCGTCATGGTCATGTGACCAGCAGTCTGAAGGAGAATTACCATTCTGTGCTGTCCAGCTTCAGCACCTTGAGGGCTTCTGGGAGATACACCTTATCACTGAGATAAGGCGTCTCTGAAATGTGCAGGTCCATCAGCTTCTCTTCAGCATCCATCCTCCTCCTGTGTTTCTCTGTGGACAAACATTGTTGGCTGATGTTTTCATCAGCCAAATTCAAATTCGAAAAGGGAAACTAGACAGCCCTCTTGACTGTTAAGAAATCAAACAATAAGATATGGAACAGAACAAGAAACTGAACCTGGGCCTTACAGGAGGTGGGCTTCCAGGCTAACAAGGGGCAGTCACACAAGGTTTGTGGGCTCTGGGCCTGGGGCCTTCAGACGGTTTGGGGACAGGTGCTTTAACATGAGTCTCAAGTTTCAAAGTCCTGGGGCCTGGCAGACATGCTTCTACAGAACATGTTGGGCCCCTGAGTGGAGGCTCTGGACAGCAGGTTGGCTCAGGGGGGAGTCTCTTGATTGTCTCTGCCAGAGCATCGAGATGGGTCATGGCTGTCAACAGGTCACACATCAGCCACCTCCTTCATTCTGGAAGAAAATTTTATTTATACATTTTAATTCATTTATATAATTTATAAATATAGTAAATATTTCCAAAGATAAGATAATGACAAGGATGTTGCAGTACCGTCTTCTCTTATTTTTAAAGTTGGTCTTCCCACCTCTCGCTTTAAATTAATATTGGACTATAGAATGCTGTGACGTCATCTATAAGTCCAAAGTAAGTCTTTATGATTTTATCATCCTAATGGAAATTTGTATTTTAGGCAGCATATAAGACATAATATATCCAACCATCCATTTTCTTCCACTTATCCGGGGCTGGGTCACGGGGGCGTCAGTCTAAGCAGGGACTCCCAGACTTCCTCCACCCCGGACACTTCCTCCAGCTCCTCCAAAGGAGACATAGTTCCTCCAGCGTGTCCTGGGTCTTCCCCAGGTTTTCAGATTTTCAGCTCAATAACAGCCTTTTAGCCTTTTAGAAAGGCCTCAATCACAGGTGAAGGTTTCACAGTGGTTACATTTGGACCTTTACACAAAATATGAATGCACAGAGGTCCTCAAAATGTATACATCTGAAAGCTGGACTCTGTATATGAAGAATCTGTATATGTTCAACTGCATTTCAAATGACACATTTAGAGACAGTAGGTGGGATGGTGCAGTCATGGTCATTCAAGACCATAGTAGAATTTCCTCTGGAGTTAAAAGGTATGTTCACCTAAAAGAACCTGATCATAGAAACAGCTCCACTGACTTCATGTCTCTTTTCAGACCTACATTAAGCACAGTGCTCTGGGTGAGGATGTGGAGGAGCTCACTGTGGCTCACTTCCATACTGACATGTGCTTCCAACTGTGTTTCTGTCTGAGAGGAGAGCCGTATGTTCTTTGTCTGGGATCTAAATTCCCTAAACCCTGCAGACAGTCCTGAGTCAGTGCTAGTGCAGACTCTGCAGCTCAGGGAGGGATTTCTGGAGGTTCTGAGTGTTTACATGAAACCTGGTCTGTATGTAGTGTGTGGTGACTTTTATGGGTATATGCAGGCAGACTTGGGGAGGACATTTAGTTGATCTAATTTAATATTGCCACTTTTTAAATAAACTACATAACACATGAGTATATTTATTTTACTGCCATATTAATTGCATATTAATTGCATGCATAGACAGGTGACCTGTAGAGCATGGTAACCCCACCGAAGTCCAACGGGTTTAGATGGGTTCAAACAAATATTTAGAACTTATGTTGGGCTCAGGTCGGACTCGGACACATCAGAGCTTCTCCTGTTTCCTGTCTACAGTAAAACCACTCGCTCTGAGACTCTGAAATGTTCAAAGATCACAGCTCTGCACTTCCAGTTTAGATACAAGTGTTATTATATTATGTGTGAAATGTGGTGCAGTAGTTCAGATACAGGATTTTAAAGCATAAGGGATTGGAGATAAAGTCCACAGCAAGCAGAGTCACTATCTCTTATCTGTGATACAACTTTGAGAAAACTAATAAAATTATGTATTCATTAGCAATTTGCCAACAAGAAACAACACATCCCATCACATAATACACAACAATACAGGTTCTTACACATCGCTCCAATGACTCAACCAAGACAATCCAGTTTCACTCATGCAAATACTCCATATGTGATTGTCCAAGTGCACGTGTCTCAGCGCTGCTTTTATGAACGCTACGATTTTGGGAAGTCGGATGATTTCATGGTTACGTAGTTATTCACCTTAGATACCTTGGATAAAAATTACACAGATAGCAGACATGAGTATATAAATGCATTTCTTGGACTACTAATTTGTACTTTATACTTTATTAATTACTCTTACTTAAAGTGCATATGACAGGTTCAACAACAATTTCACTAAGACATAGTTAACATAATTAGATTAAAGATTTGACTACAAATTTTGCAAAGTTTATAATTTTACTTCATGGATGGACATGAGCAGCCAGTGTGACATATACAGAGGTAATTCCATGACTGACCCAGTAACCATAATGTTAACAAGGGCCAAAACATGTAAACTGCACAATAGTTATAAGGCAAAAAAAATAAAAAATGTCACATCACACAGGACTGTTCATCCCTCCTCCCCCTCACAGGAGCTAGTCTGTATTGAGAAGGTAATACTGGATTAAAAAAAATAAAGTTTTTTTTTAGCATTTAGCATCAATGAGGACAGGCCTCTGAAAACAACAGGACCTGTGATGTTTGGTTCATCTTCCAGACCTGATTATAGTCCCATTGTTTAGTCCCATGGTTTGTCCCACTTTAAATTGTCTCTGGATTTTGGATGGAGTTTTCTGTGTTAATGACATAGGTAGAGGGATTTTCTTTTAAATCCAGCGCTCCTTCCTGTATTTTTGTACTTTTTCTTTCAACTTTTTTCCCACAAAATTACACTTAACTGATGTAAAACTTTGATAAATGTTCACCACAGGTGTGATCCACCAAACTAAATCACAACTAGAAAACATGAAACTTGTCATACGCACTTCACTTTAAGATTTGGCACAGCTCTTGACAAAAGTGTGCGGCCAACATGCCCACACAGCACCCAGCTGCACGGTGCCCGGGCATGTCTGGCTGTGCCCATAGACCGCTTCATTTTTCTTTCTACGTCGACATTTTTCTGCCAAGTCTAAACTCAAACCATAATGGCTGCTATCTGGCCGAGCCTGTTCTGCACTCAGGAGAAGACATGGAGCACTCATGTGGAATAATGCCTCACTGTGGGAATTTTCTCAGGCCTTTGAAAGCGTGTCCTAATCCTCACGTGAGCGGAAAGACTTTCACAACCAACCCCAATGTTTTGACACCGCAAAGATCTGAGCCTCAAGTGACTTTTAGACAATTTGGTTTTTTTATAAAAATATAGTTTCACAATTGGTCCATCTCTTAGAAAGCTCAAAACTGCCTCATGACATCATCAGGTGGTAATACAGAAGTTCCTTTGCATTTTTACACAGTATGTTGCATATAGCCAAAAAATACACTTAAATAAAAGCATGTTTGTTTGCTTGTTTGTTTGTTTGCTTGTTTGTTTGTTTTTTGAATGCATTTTGAAACATCCAGGAATATGATATTATCAACAAAATTAAACTAAAACAACTGGACTTGGCTTTTGAAGCCAACATTTCACTACCACCCAGGCAGCTTCATCAGAGTGTGTGTTTGTGCCTGGCCCACTAGATGTAGAGGCGGGTGGTGGTGTCACGTCACCAAAAAACAGCTGGGCCATCCAACTCTGTCCCTGGTGAGAAAGTCAAAAAAGTCAAGTTGTTTTAATTTAATCTCATTGATAATATTTTTGGGTCTTTATTGCACTGAAAAAAAAAAACAAAAAGCATGTCTTCTTACTGTGAGTGGGCTTGCATCTTCACAAACCTGTCTGTCTTGGAAAAGGCCCTTTTTCTTGTTTCCATGGAAATATTGCTAAGTACACTTTATTGTCACCTTAAGAAATGTATTCTTTGTATTTAACCCACAGATCAATGCTGCTGGGGCACATTGACAGGAGCAGTGTGACCCATCTCCAGATTTTGAGCTAATATTAGTCAGGACAACCTCAGCTGGAGGATCTGACCTATTGTGCATGTTTTGGTTTGATGGGGGAAACTGCAATGCCTGGAGGAAACCCACCAAGACACAGGGAGGAACTCCACACAGACATAGAAGGAACATGCAAACCCCACACAAAAACCTTTAGCCTTCGTGTGTAGCGGGAGTGCTAGCCATCTTTTGCTTAATGTTCCAAACTACAGTTTTAAGTTTGTTTTTCCATGGCAATGAGTTTCAGTCACAGTGCTTCCAGCCAGCAACATTACCAGATACTTTATTCAAACTGCTTCCCTCCACAGTGTCCCTGGAGTATCATACCATGCCAGGATTCTGGTGTAGGTGTTTGGAGTTTGAAACACACGGGAGCATTTCCTGTGTTACCACATGACATCACAAGGTGAAACAGAGTGTTTTCAGTTTGAGAGAAGAAAGTGTTTTAAACATGTGCAAATGAAACCAACTCCAGGTGTGTTTAACTGGATGAAAACACAAAAGAAAACAAAACAAAACATGTTCATTTTTGACACTAACCCAGAAGTAAAAGTTTGCAAATATAGGATTTTCATATTTCTACTCAGGTGCTGTTTCCATACACAGGTCAAAGGTCATGCTCACAGGCAGGTGTGGTTCCTCCTCCTGATGACCTCACAGCGCTGAATGGACCACTGTTCACACACACACATTGGACTCATTGAGAGAACAGAGAAACAGTTTGGGCTGGTGGTGCTTATCAAAATCATAAACACAAATCATTTTCACTTTTAGCAAGAGCTGAGAATAGTAAAGCAATAAAGCAGCAGCACAATGAGCTTTTGTGTGTCTGCTGAAGAACTAGTGTACTCTACACACAGTAGCCCTGTAGTGCTCTGGGGAGAATAAACAAACTAAAGAAAAGCTCCTCCAAACCCGAGGCCCTCCACACTGCAAAAGGGTGGCACCCTCTGCATATGGTGTATGCAGGGTCTTGTTTACGAGTGAGAGTTTTGGCCTGGTCGTGGTGTAGTAGTGGTTTAGTCCTGGTTCAGTCCTAGTTTAACCCTGGTTTAGTCCTAGTTCAGTCCTGGGTTCGACCTGGTTTAGTCCTTTGTGTAATGATGATGATGTAATGATGATGTACAAGCGGTTAAATGAGTTTCCTCTGCAGAGTGGCTGGGTCCTTTAGAGAAAGGGTAAGGAGCTCAGTCACACAGAAGAAGCTCGGAGTAGAGTCGCTGCTTCTCCTCTTGGAGAGGAGCAGCTGAGGGGAAGGCATCTGTTCTAATGCCTCCTGGACGCTTACCTGGGTGATGATCATGTCCCACCTGGAGGAGGTCCTGGGGAAGACCCAGGACACGATGAAGGGACTGTGTCTCCTGGCCTGGGAACACCTGGAGTCTGAGCAGAGGAGCAGGAAGAAGTGTCTGGGGGGAGGGAAGTCTGGGAGTCTGGCCTTGAGAAGAAAATGGATGGATAGAAATGTTTAAAAATGTATAAAATAAGGGCTTCTTGTATAAAACCTACAATTTTCAGTATCAGTTGTATTCTGGTCATACTTCACAGCAACAAGTTCCCTGGTTTGATCCCGGTCACCCAGGCCTTTCTGTGTACAGTTTGCATGTTCTCTCCATGTCTGGGCACTTCGGACTCTCTGGTTTCTCCCATTACCCCTAAAACCATCCACCAGAGGTCAATAGCTCCAGGAAGACCACTTGTGGAAGCACAGCTAATGGAGGTCAAAATAACTACAATAAATACCAACAATAATCTGGAACTGCATGACTATGATATACAGAGCAGGGTAGATCAAAATATGCCAATGTCTGTGCGGCAGTTGGAATGGGCTGGTGAGATGATAAGGTCTACGGGGAAGTACAGTGTCTTTTATGACTTTTATGACTTTTGTTGTGTCAGCCATTTCAGGAGTTCACTCTCATGAAAACAGGGGGATGCCATTTCTTCAACTATTAACCAAAAGAGAAAGTAAATGTGCTGTGCCAGGCCCACACTGAGAGCTCTGTCCTAGTTTTCTTGGCCCATCAGAATCCTTAAGTTTTATTCCATTGGATGTATAGAATGGACAACAGTGTCACAGGGTGCACTTGAACATACATAAACTTGTGTTACAGCTCCAGCCTCAGACCTCTTCTCTCTCAGAATACTACTGTTCATCTACAACCTGCTGTTTCCTGCTGGCATTTCCTGCATGCCTCTGTCATGGTAGTGGGTAAATGCAGGCATGTGATCCCCCAACTTTACCTTAGTACCCCCAAAGCCTCTCACACACAGAGTAACCCCTCTCTTGTGTTATGCTGTTTTGTTTTTTCAATTATAGCGAATAAAAAATATTCTATGTTCTTGTTTTAATGTTATTTATGTCAAAATTATCCAACTGAAACATTCCAAAGCATGTAAAATATATTTCTGAGAACATTTTGGATTCAAATATTCAGTTCCATTTGTCTTTTAAATCTGAAGCCATTTCACGCAGGGCCACCTCCCGCGGCAAGTGCGCGCGTACCAGCAGGTCTCCGCACCCCTGTTTGGGAAACACAGGCCTACCTGACTGAAAGAGCAGCCTACCTACAGCTTTAAGAGTCATATACTTTCTTTCTCCTTTCCCTAAACTTTCTTTTCTCCACCACAGAACGCTGAGTGTAAGAAAGGCCGTACGTGTAGGTCTGTGCCGGTGCGTTTATTACAGGCTGTTTATGTAGGGCCCTATTCTCAGACCGCTATATTTGGACCAGTCTCATTGAAATTCAGCTCGAAAACCCGGTGCCCTCCGCTCCAGGACGCCTCCACTTCTTCCACTCGGGCCGAGCGCAGCAAGCAAGAGAGAGAGAGGCAGAGAGGCAGAGAGGCACAGAGGCAGAGAGGCAGAGAGGCAGAGAGGCAGAGAGGCAGAGAGGCAGAGAGGCAGAGAGAGAGAGAGGCACAGAGGCAGAGAGGCACAGAGGCACAGAGGCACAGAGGCAGAGAGGCAGAG
>KN514185.1:0-10626 GCA_000787155.1 Scartelaos histophorus
TTTGTTTTTGTTTTGTTTTTTGTTTTTATGTTTGTAATTAATAATTGAAATGAAGCTGTGATGTTTAATGCCATACTGTGGAACATTCCAGGCAGTAAATGCAGTATTAACACGCAGCAGTTAGACAGTGGAGTTCTCACTGACCGTGGTGTAATGTAAATGGAGCAATGTGTGGAAAAAATTTAATCTTTTATGAACCAAGATGCACAAACTTGGAAAGGAGGAGCTGGGATGTGTTTGTATTTTGTGGTAATAAACTCCACTTCTGTGCAGTCTGAAAGTTGTAAAGTGCGACTATAAATGTGTTCATATGGGAGCTTGAAACTTCACAGTTTAAATTCAACTTTAACAGCTTTGTCATTGTCTGAGACTGCGAGGTTTAAAGGCTTTTAAAGATACAACGTGTAACTTTTTTTGGTTGAGGATTCTTGTTTCTATGGATATGTCATTGCTTTGTCTTGAATGTTCCACAGTGTGACATTAAACAGCTCTACATTATATTTATTCAATTACAGGTGGTTTTATAGCTCAAAAATAGCTGGGAAAAAAGGCATTCTGACTGTGAACGGGGTCGCCTCTCCACAGATCTGACCATGGAGAAAAGCACTGAGAAAAGTTACCTGTAATGTTCCCTTTCCCCTCACTCCTCTGCTCTGTGTGTCTCAGATCCGTACGTGAAGGCGTCTCTGGTGTGTGACGGACGCAGGTTAAAAAAGAGGAAGACGTCGATAAAGAAGAACACGCTGAACCCCACGTACAACGAAGCTCTGGTGTTTGACATCCCCAACGAGAACATCGAGAACGTGTCCATCGTCATCGCAGTCATGGACTACGACTGGTCAGTAACACTACTACTAGTACTATAACTACTACTGCCAGGACTACTTCTAAAACTGCTTCTACTAATACTCATACTGCAACTACTGCAGGCTCTAGACTTACTTTTTACACTGGTTACACCGGTACGCCAAACTTTTTTTCGTAGGTGCACCAGTACAAAAGTTAGATGCACACAAATTTTCAATAGCATCACATTTAACATCACAGTTTTATAAGTTCTTTTTTTTATTACTGTCCATATGGGAAATATTGACTTGTAAACGATTAACAATCTGGTAAATATAACGTTCTTTGTACAAGACAGGTACTTACTGAAAAAATGTGTATTTCAATAAGATAAAATGTAAACTTAAAAAAATCTCGATAAATGAAATAAAATCTTTTAAGTGGAAATGTTTTAAAGGTCAAACTTCTCATTAACATTGATCATTTCATGGCTCAATATTTAATGCACGATCCTCCATTGTAGACACGTGCCCCTCTGATGGACAAGTCCTCCGTGTCAGAACAGTGGTCATGATTTTCTGATGTCTCAGACCTTAACTTGACAAAGAAACTGTCAGTTGTTCTTTTCACTGTAGGCGGTCTCCTCATCCGCACTGCATGCACTCTGTTTGTGTGACTAGCCTCAGCTATTCACCTGCAGCACATGCATTTTCAGACGTACACACAGGAATATCAGGACCACGGCCAATCAGAGTGAGGTCCCGCCCTTCACCATCTCTGATTGGTTTAGACCACGATATGGATCTAATGTGTATCTGGTGCTGAACCACAGGGAGACTTCGCATGTACATTTTTTTCCTCAAAAGGCTGGTTGCACCGGTGCAACCTCAATTCTTTTTTTTAGTTGGGCATTTGAAAAAATTAGGTCCTGTACTGCTATGACTGTTACCATTACATCCCCAAAAGAAACACTGTGAACGTGTCCATCGTCATCACAGTCATGGACTATGATTGGTCACTAATATTATTATTACTGCTGCTACTACTATTACTACTACTGCTTTACTACTACTACTGTTACTACCACATCCCCAACAACAACATCAAAAATGTGTCCATTGTCATTGCATTCATGGACTATGACTAGATAGGACTAAGACTGATTAGTAATACTACTAATAATACTACTATTACTACTACTACAACTACTGCTTCTACTAGTACTACTACAACTACTACTAAGATTAATACTACTACTCCCACTACTACTACTCTCACTACCACATTGTCATCGCAGTTTTGGACCACAACTAGTCAGTACTACTGATATACTGCTGCTACTGCTATACCCTACTGCCTACTGATTCTGTGTCTACTGTGTTACTTTTGAATATTTTTTTCCTTCTTTACTCCTACGCCACAATGTTTGTTTTGAAGAAAGTCCCATGCATCTCTCTGATTAATCTGTCAATCATGGCCCCTGGAAACCGCGAAGACAGGATACAGTTTCAGATCCAAATGTCCTTTGTAAAAGCATTTTGTTCTTGGCTCACCGGGTTTACATTTCCATTCACTGGACTATGACTCAGTGGTAATAATACTAAGTGCTGCCTTCAGATCTTGGAAACGTTTAACAAAACTAACCTCATGCATAAATGAATGAGTGCAAAGAGACAAATCCACAGTCGACAGGGCCCAGACCAGGACAGAGCTCCAGTCCTGCCGTATGTGCAGCGCTAACTGTTGCTAATTGTTGACATTCATTAGCGGTGATAAGGCTAACACAGGTGGAGTGCTGAGGTTAACTGAGGTTAATTTGGCTAATGGCTAATAGAGATACAGACAGACAGAGGACGAAGCATGGGGTTAATTCAGTACGAAGAACACAGACCTGTAACATGAGTCGGGAACATGTTTGAGTTTGAACTGTTAAAATACGTCTATCATCCATTCATTTATTTTTCAAAATGAAAACCAAAAATAAGAAAAATAAACTCTTTTCTTCATTATTTGTCTCCAAAACTAAAATGAAAAAACAGATAAGGGGGCCAAAAAAAAAAAACAAAACAAACAAATCTGAATTTTCATTTTCTTATTTTTGGTTTTATTTAAAAAAAACTAAAACAACAACAACAAATTAACGAATGATACTGAGATTTATTAACCCCACACACTTTGTCCTATCTGCCAGTCTGATATCACCTTGGCTAAAGATCCATGGCTCTTTAGTTTACTTTTTATATTAAGGCTTAGCTATAGTTTATCCATCCCCCCATGAGTAAGATTTATTCTCTGCATTTGACCTTGAGTCAGGCTTCGTCAGGTCTGGCTTCACTGGAAGATAGTCTTGCTAAGTTTTGGGTCACTAGAATTTCAAAATAAAAAAACTGTGGCGTCCCTGGATTTTTGGTTGGCAATAATAAAGTTGTGAAACAAGTGCATAAGTAAGAAAAAACTTTCATGACTAAGATGTGAGTCAGTATAGTCACATTTTCTTTGTGTTTTGGTCATTTTTAAGCAGCTTTTCTGTAGTTTACCTAAACAAATTACAATGTATGACTCTTTTTACTGTCGGCAGGGATCAAATTGGTCCAAAATAGGGATACCTGAGACATTTCTTGTATAAAACTGGGACAAATCTAGCCTGATGCATCAGACGGTTTCACTCCGTGTTTCTTTCACTCCGTGGAAACCGTCTGACCTCGCACCATTGGGATTCGTTCGCTCCACAGTGGAGGGATATCTCATCTTAGCTGGTTGAGATGTTTTGTATTGAAGGGGGAAATTCTGGTCAGTGGAGGAAACCCTCCCAGACACAACTCCACACAGAAAGAACCAGAAATCGATGATGCATTTCTATGGACAATTTGCAACAAACATCCAAAAAACATGGAGGATTTGCTTATTTTTGTTTCTAGCTAAGAAGTCATGTAGATTCTGTCAATTTTTTTTTTTTTTTCACAGATTTTAATGGGAAGAAGTTGTCCAAATAATCTAAAAACAACAAACAATATTACTAATTTGGGTGGGTTATGCATATTTTTCTTTCGAGTTTACATTTTTTTTACATTAACAGTTACAACCAATATGGCGGCAGATAGCAAAAACAGCTAACGTTTATTTTTTTCACTTTTAATCACTTCTAAAGCTCAATCTTATTCTTTTTTTCTGGTCAGTGGAGGAAACCCTCCCAGACACAACTCCACACAGAAAGAACCAGAAATCGATGATGCATTTCTATGGACAATTTGCAACAAACATCCAAAAAACATGGAGGATTTGCTTATTTTTGTTTCTAGCTAAGAAGTCATGTAGATTCTGTCAATTTTTTTTTTTTTTTCACAGATTTTAATGGGAAGAAGTTGTCCAAATAATCTAAAAACAACAAACAATATTACTAATTTGGGTGGGTTATGCATATTTTTCTTTCGAGTTTACATTTTTTTTACATTAACAGTTACAACCAATATGGCGGCAGATAGCAAAAACTTTTCACTTTTAATCACTTCTAAAGCTCAATCTTATTCTTTTTCCTTTTTTACAGTTGTTTTTAACATCAATTCTTCTTTGGAATTGTGACTAAGATAATGCCATGACTCAACCAGCAATACCTGAAAACATTTAGAAAAATAACTTGCCATCTGACCTACTGGCCGCTGTTCTTTTAGCACCTTCTTCTTTCCTCTTTCTTGTTTCTGGAGGCCATTTTTCTCCTCTCTAAGCTGATCGTCACTCCTCAGTTTACACATTTGGCACAGTCTTGTTGTATTCTGATGTTGTTGAACACGACAGCGGGGTCCCGTCTGAGTCAGCCTCCTGGTGGTCATTCCCTGTTTTACATTAACAGCATTCCTGAATATTCATCAGCAATGCTAATGCGATTCTAATGTGATGCTAATGCTATGCTAATACCACCGCCTGCCTGTGTTAGCGTCTAGCGTCAACACTTGGCTCTGTTTGCTGTCGTCTGCCTCCATTGGGCCAAGCTGGAAATGTCTTCTGTATGTTTATTCTTGTGGATGCTCCGCGAGCACCTTTTTATAGCCTGTGCGCATTTAGCCTGGTTTTCACCAAAGGTACAGGGGCAGTTCAGTGGGACACAGCTGCGAATAAATAGCCAACCTACATACAGTTTTTCTAGATCAACATGTGGATGTAATGGAATGTAGCACTGAAAAATTAGAACATGTAGTTTAAATTATAGAAAAACCTTCTTCACGACGGTTGGAAGTGCCGTGATGTAGGGTAAATGTCACGTCCAGTTTATGCTTTCCTGTGGCACGTGGAATCTGGAAATGTCTTGCTTCACAAATCTGCCCCATCACCAAATCTTCAGCCAACCAGGTCCACAAAGGATAAACATTTTACCGTGAAGAATCTATCCACAACTATCAAGGTAAAAAAGACAAAAGCTTAAAGAAAATAACGACGAGCATGAGTGAACTACTAAGCAAAACTAGCATGATGATGAATAAAACATAGGTAATAAGTAACTCATTAATAAGTAACTTGTTAACTCAGACTGATTCTACGGTTAAAATGACAAATTACATCGATAGATTTGTGTAGTTTAAATGTTACGTGTAATCTGTGAACATCTCCAGCATTCGAAATCCACAAATATGTTCACCTGTGCTAAAAAATCGTGAAATCAATTTATTTGATTTAAGTTTGAGTTAACAAGTAACTTATTTATTTAAAAATCCTTGAAAAAACATGCATTCTTACTGCGAGTGATGATGTAAATGGCTTCTCTACATGGATATTGATATGTTTAATGCCACGCTGTGGAACATTCTTGGCCAAGCAATAACCTCACCACACCCACAAGCAAAGGAAGAACCCTCCACCAGAAAAGTTATATCTCAAACAGTCTTACGTTTATGTAAAACTTTTAGCGTCTCACGAACATACCAGTAATTTATTCCATTAGTGCTTCACCGAAATAATAAATGTACCTTCAGTATGCACCAGGTCCAACTACGCATCAATGAAAAAACCAACCAGGCGCCTAATCCACTTCTAGCCTTGACAGAAATAAAACTTAATCATGCAGAACTTTGAAACGCACGACTCCGAAGCGAACTACCTCCATAAGAAACCTGCCCATCCACCGTTTTACTGTTTGTCCAATACACGTGACTAACTATTAACTTTACTGTGTGTCTGCAGTATCGGACACAATGAGACACAATTACGCTAAAGTCACGTTATAGATTTAGAACAGTAGATCTTGTATTGACTACCACTGTCGACTGGAAAAAAAATAATGTTAAAGTTTAGTTTTTGCCTGAAATTTTTATTCTTTTGACATCCAAGGAATGAATTTAAAAAACGAAATCTTGAGCTTTTTATTTCATATTCTTAAGACCAAGCTCAAGCAATAAGTCCAAGATTAGTCCTGGTTCAATCCTGTTTTGGTCCTGTTTTTGTCCATGTTCTGTCCTGATTTAATCCTGGGTTCATTTAACTTTGCTTTCACACCGGCAATAGTTGGTGCGCACCAAACATTTTGGTCATGAGTTGTCCAACTTGCACTTTAAGCTAATATCACTATTAAAGTAAAAACTGATCATTTGTTTTTGAAGTTTACATTTCTTACATTAGCAAATAGAACCAATATTGTGGCAGGTGGCAAAAAACATTCATTTTTTCACTTTACATCCAAAGCCTGATCACATGTTTCTTTTCATTTTTTTTTTACAATCTTAACATCAGTTCTTTTAGGGAGATTTGACAGAGATGACTCCATGGACTCAAAAATTAAATAGATGTAAACTGACCTTCTGAACGCTGTTGTTTAAATAATTTTTTTAAGCAGCTTCTTTTTTCCTCATTCTTGTTTGTGGAGGATTTTTCTCTAAACCGATCGTCACTCCTCGGTTTACATATTTGGCACATACTTGGCGCTCGTTGACCTCCACCACCTCCTCCAGTGCTCGTGACTGATCTGTTGACTCTTGCAAATATGTTTTATAAAACTGTGCATAACTTTCCAACCATAGAAGATAGAAATGTATTTTTTTCCCTTGAAAAGCTTCCCGAGCATATTTCCAGCATTATCCTGCATCACACACACGCTGCATGATGATGAGGGGAAAACAAGTATCCAATAGGAACTTTGTTTTCCACCAATTTTATCCATTTTCATTGTCTCAAACTTTGCCAGAGAGTGTAGTGAGTCAAAATGGTCGACTGCTCTGAGCGTCTGTCTTCAGAACAATTGAAAAATCCAGTCTACAGTAAGTGCGGTCATTTCTCAAATAAATGGCAAATTAGGGATCTTGGTCTGTGTAATTGTGCATCTCTTGCTGTTTTTATTTGAAGGGTTTATTTCACTCAAAGTGTATAAATACAAATGTAATGTACACAAGGGAAATGCAGGACAGTGATGTGTCTCTGTGCCCTGGACTGACAGGAGCTGTTTCCATGACTGACACCAGTAAAGTAATGGAGAGATTGGACTTTTTTTTATTAGTTTTGAGGGCAATAAGGATATTTTTAGTTTACTTACAGAATTGATATTTTGCACTTTTGTAGCCAAGGCCCTAAATTAAGCATTTTTTACGTTCAAAAAGTTATTTATACATGTTTGCTGTGTGTTTTTCATTTTTTTCATGTTTTTCATTTGTATTTCTGGTCCTATTGCTTTTATTACAGCCATATGACACAACTACAGTATGCAGATTGTGAAATAACAGGTTGTACTGAAAACATGGATGTACAACACTTAAATCGCAAAATTAAAAAGACGGATGTAGTAAAATTGCCCCTACGTCTGGAAGGGTTTTAACTTGACTGTTCCCTCTGTCCTTTTGTCTGTGCAGTATCGGACACAATGAGGTCATAGGTATGTGCCGCGTGGGCTCCGACGCAGACGGACCGGGCAGGGAGCACTGGTCAGCCATGTTGGCCAATCCACGCAAACCCATCGAACACTGGCATCAACTGGTAGAGGTAAGAACCGTGATGGAAACTTGTCCAACTTGTTTTTACATCGACTCCACTTATCGACCCGAACTTGAATTTACGCCTTAAATTAACGATTTTATACCAGGGATCTCCAAACTTTTTCCTCCAATGAGCTACTTTTACAAAACCAAAATGCCAGAGAGCTACTTATTTTAGCGAGACAAGAAACTGAGCATATATAAGATCCACGATGAGCTTTAGATGAGGTACAGTTAGATGCCTACAGTATAAAACAAACCATTATCCATTTATTAGTGTACAAAGTTTAGCATCAAAATGATATATGTGCAATGGTATTATGCATTTAATTAATCAAATTTTATTACTCTTGCATTATTCATCTTATTCAAGACAACACATAAAATTCAGAAATCCCTTGGCGAGCTGCTCGGAAGGGGGTGGAGAGCCACATTGCAGAAAACAAAATCTAGAGTTGAATTAAGAAACTTTCTCTTGACAAGAAAATGATCTGCCAGCGGGAAAATAAAAACTATGAAAATACATCTGGCTACACTTAAAATAAGAAAAACAACAACTTTTTGCACTTAAAATAGGAAGATTGAATGTTGCTTGAATTTAGAAAAACACACTTATTCCACTGGCAGATCATTTTATTTCTCAAGTTGAATCTACTCAAATAAACTAAAATGTTCTTAATTTAAGTCAAGATAAAATAGTGAAATAAAAACACCAGGATCATGTAGAGCGTAATACGAACATTTTAAGACCGAAATGACGAGAGAAAGAGGGGTAACAGTTTGTCAATGGAAAGTCTATTGGAACCAGAGTCGATGGAGCCGGAAGTGCCCCCATGCTCACTTCCTATTGGGAATTTAGCGGCTTCCTGGTTAACTGTTTGCGTTTATATGTATAGTTTATAGTTGGAGCTCAGCTAGTTTCTCTAAATATAGTGATATAAACTTGATAATTCTCCAAATCACATTCTGTTCATACTTTGCAGCTGATGTCATCAATATTCCCAGGACGTGTGATGCTAACTGTAGGCACTGCTCTGTCTGAAGATGTTACTCTGTTACTCAAGGTGTAGACTTTAATCTTTGTTTGAGCACAATCTGACCATGAAGAGCTGCTTTAGTTTGAACTGCAGCAGGTGACGCGACGTGATTTGTGCTGTTCAACAAAATCAACTCAAATAACATCACAGTCACAAGTCATTAGCCAAGGATTAGCCAACAATTTTTCAGCTCCCACCTTTTTGCTCTTTTCTTCAGATTTTTTTTTATTTTTATTTTTTTACTTACTTTACATACATTTATATAGTTTATGTCTTATTGATACTAGTATTTTTCTTTTTTTATTGCTACTTGTTTAGAAGTTTAATCAATTTTCTTTTTTATATTTTTTGCTCTTTTTTATTATAATATATTGTGATGTGTGAGCTACTGTGTCCAAGTCATTTCCCTTGTGGATCAATAAAGTTTATCTTAGTCTAAAATGTGTTTAAATCCGTTTTGCTTTTTTTCTTGAGTTAATCTTTAAACAATTTTTTTGCCAGTTTTTGTGTGCATTGCGTCACCACGGTAACTGCTGAACTTTCTTCCATAGACATACATGTAGAAGACCCCCAGCGTGGTGTCACTGAAAAAGTTTTTGTGTGCATTGCGTCACCATGGTAACTGCTGAACTTTCTTCCATAGACATACATGTAGAAGACCCCCAGCGTGGTGTCACTGAAAAGCATCAGTATCACTGCTCTGCTGCCGTCACCATAGCTTTTTTATTTATTTATTTGCCTCCCAGAGAATTAATGCAGTATTGACCTGTTGGTGCACATGAAAATTTAATTTTTTACACAAATTAACCGACTTTATGTCATATTTAAGACGCAAATTCCAAAATTCTCTGAAATTAATGGAATTCCTGTTTGACCAGAAGCATCACCACAAAAAAGTGCAGTTTAGGAGCGTTTAGAGACAAAATTGGCCAAGACTGAACAAGGTGAACAAGATTTATACTTTTCATAAATTACAAACCAATAATGAAATTTAACTATGTACCTGTGAATCATAATTTTGGAGATTTCTTCCAAAACAATAGACCTAACCTATTTGTCTGGCCCCTCAATGTGAAATTTTGAATCCAATTATTTCTGCATGTTATTGCCGCTAGAATTGTAATTTCATTTTGCCAATATTCGGTTGACAGAGCACAGCCTGTTCATATGCTAGAAAATTGAAATATGAGATGCTAAACTAACACGAGAATCTCATGTATTTCAGAAGAAGTTTATAAAAATCTAAAGTACAGCAGATTTGTGTAGCATTAGCCCCCCGTGGAGACACATTTAGCTCTCTGCAGAAGACTAAATAATGTGGTCTTGGCAAATTACTGATTACAGCCATTCAAACTGCAATTTCTTTTTGATTGAGATTCATGTGGCAGTCCTCTTTCCTTCCTTTCAGTGACTATGGTCAGCTATGATTTCACAGTATGATGCACTCGAATAAAGAAAGCAGGAACTGAAATGACGGAGAAAAACTTTTGAAAATTACAGATTGTCATTGTGCTACTGGGAAAGACACCCCCTGCCATTATGAGGGAATACATATCAATTTCCAACTTTCTGCAAATTATCTATCTATATTCCGTTTTTTTTCCTCTAAACTTGAATTTGTAGTAGGGAAAAATATCAAATTGTGGTTTTTCTACATGTATGTCTATGGTGGAATGTTCAGCGGTTACCACGGTGACGCAAACGCAGCTTTTGATCATGTTTTTAGATTGTCTGGAGACACAAGGAAAAAAAATAACTTAAATGGATTTCAACAACACATTTTAAAGACTCTTTCATTTACAGTAAAAATGGTGAAAAGAGCAAAAAAAAAAAAAAAAAAAAAAAAGTTCCGT